>NAOQ01000002.1:249619-265287 GCA_002751075.1 Ichthyophonus hoferi
TCAGAAATGCTTTTTATCATTATAAAATTTGTGGACATTAAACGAGAAATATAGTACGATAAACAAACGTGAAAAACAGAAACCTGGACTAACAGGTCAAATAAAATAAAACATAAAGATACGTAGGAAGATGGCTCTACCTAATGCCAAAGGAGCAGAAAAGGGCTGCAACCTCTGTAGCACCTATCCATTTCTTGGAATTGAACAATGTACCGCCAAATTGATCACATCCGGAAATGTCAAAACCTGGGGCATGGGTTATAAGATATATATAGAGAGAGTATTGAGAGAGAGTTGGAGCGTTTTGTTGGCACTCTGTCATATATAAACATAGACATGTTATAATGATATTAACATAAATGCTATATAAAAGATTACGAACAGGGATAAGAGTAGGGCAGTATATATCCCAATTTATATCAAGCATATACTGAGGTGGACAGTTTATTACTTTCTTTGTATCTTTATTTGTCTCATATACAGCAGATTACCCGTTATAAATCATCTTCATAGTTATATATGTATGGATAACCAGCATAAATGTGATACTAGATATGTAGTTATACAGTATGTGCCATGGTTCATACGCCTATTAGAGCTAATATATATATAATAGAAGAACAGTATGGGATTGATGTAGGAGATGATGCCTATTGATAGGTTATATATGGTATACTGATACTAATGGCATTAAATAATTTATTCATTTAAACAAGTGAAATGTGATGATGTACTATATTACATACCATCACTTTTTGACTATAGATACGTACGCCAGCAGGCAATAGATTATAACATAGTTTATTGTCTTATACCACATTTTATGTCTAATTAATGGCTAGGGATTAAATAGTAACTGAATTATGATATTTGAAACTGATGGCCAATCCACAATAACAGTGTCAACATACAGTTAATCAGTCAAAATGAAGAGTAGCATACGACCAGATTGATCTATGATGGCCACACTATAACATATCATTCTAACCTTTTTGCCAGGCTGTCTCTATCCACCGTTGTAGCTTTGGTATTTCTGGTATAAATCCTTCACCTGAAAACGCCAAAAAATAAGCTTCATTAGAATTTGTTGGTTAATGAGTAATTAATTAATAGTGGCTTTACACTCATAGATAGGTATGTTCGCATACTTGATAGACATTATAAACCACATCATTGCCCTTTAATATTCATTTAAATGCATTCTCAATTAATTTATGCAACGGGTAGAGGGTGCCTATCTTTTTAACTCTGCCTACCGCTATTTAGCGAATTCTATATTTCCTTTTCTTTCCTTCTCCTCCCCGCATCCTATCTTCTACTCTCACTTTCTTCTGTATCTTCTAAATTATAACACAGCTGTATTAAAGCTATAAGGATCACATAGCATGAATAGTCAAAACAGAATACCATCAAAAAGCTTGGATGAGTAGTCTGGATTATGTAGAAGACATGATGATAGCATCTGGTTAGAAAACATAATGAATAACCATGTAAAATACTGCAACCATATTATATTCCCTGGAAACCATATCTCTCCTACCCAGTCCTTCACAACAAAATAAACATCGTGGTGTCATTTATACTTTTGGTTCTAAATATGTACACATATATATACTTACATATAACTTATCTACATAAATGATTAAGAAAACAGCTAAAATTATTGCTTTTTCAAAAGGAATAGAAGAGCACAATTATTCCTATAATCCCACTTGTTATTATTTTTATAGATATAACTAAATGGTTGTATATGAATGGGTAAATGGGTGTGCGCGCGCCATTATTCATACAAATGGATACATCAGAACATGAGGGCAATCGCCTATAAATCTTATGTAACTAAAAAGCTATATCCATTCTTCTCTAATAATACATGCATATTGAATTATTTATGTACTAACTCTAAAACATAAAGGTTTATAAGTGTGCATGCGTGTGTGTGTGTGTGTGTGTGCATGTATATATGTATGTATGTATGTATGTATGTATGTATATATGTATGTATATATGTTGTTTTTTTTGCGTATGTATGTATTGTGTGCAAATATTTACTTATATACCTATATATATGAACATATGAATGCTCCGATGTCAACTTCCCAGCAATATAGCCATATA
Source organism: Ichthyophonus hoferi (assembly GCA_002751075.1). Lineage (NCBI taxonomy): Eukaryota > Ichthyosporea > Ichthyophonida > Ichthyophonidae > Ichthyophonus > Ichthyophonus hoferi. Next base: position 251,738 of record NAOQ01000002.1, read on the forward strand.
TATGCTAATATACACACGTACCTGAATATTTCTATAACCACATCCCCAGCCTTTGTCACCAAAGCTGGCCCCAAAGTGATCAGTGGAGGATGAGAGATACACTCTGGTTACTCCTATAGGGCGTTTAGCTCCATCATACACCCGCTGCAGCATCTCAATCAATCCTGTGATATTCCATAAATAAACAGATTATAGCACTAAAGGTATCGTGTACTTATGTGCTCACTTAAATAGAGAAATTCAAAAAGCCTAAACATGGTAATCATCCAATAATCCACGTAGAGACAAACTCAACCAATCGTTGTCCTCACACTAAATACCCATTAGCCAATGCCTAAATGACTTAGCAATGAAAGGAAGATATAACAGATCACATTCAAGACGCAGTGTGCATGGCGTAGCAGTCCCACATACCCTTGGTACATGTGGTCATATCAGCCTTCCCTGTAGCTGTGCTTTCCCTCAGGGCCATGGCTATATTCAGGTACTGCACCTCACTAATACTCTTTCCGACTGCTCTCTCTAGATGTTGTCTATATTGTTGGGCATAGCCACCTGCGGTACTGGAGTACCCATATTTTTCCTGTACAATTGCAATGTAGCTTATAAGAGATAGAGATAAAGTACGGTTGCATCCTACTATTTATTCATCTGCGCGCTCACCCTCTTCTTGTCAACTAGCAACCAGAGAATAGTTGACCTCCCATTAATTGCTTTATAAATTACATTTATAATTGAAATAACGCTGAACAGTGTGCAGTATAATACTAGAAATAATGATGGTTGACAGTATAGACTAGACTGTAATAAAGCCAATATTCTGGCTGTAGTCAACTAGGGATTATGATAGAATGATCCTGGCAGGTGAAAATAAACAAACCAAGAGAGAATTACCTATAAGCGCCTCAGGAAAGATCCAAATGGGAAAATTTAAATTTAAAATACAACGAAGCCATCTTGAAATACATATAAAGAGAATAGGTTATTCCTTTATAGCATATGAAAAGATAACAACTAAAACATGAAGGATCCACGGTACAGTCTTGTGCCTCTCACCTGTAAAGCCTGGAAATCCTTGGCCTCTTTCTTTTTCCTTTTCACACTTTCTTCATGTTCTTGTTGGTGATGGTTGTAGACCGACAGGATGATCCAGTCACCACAGTCAGGGCACACCACCCCTGGTACAAGATAGTAGATACAGTCTTAGAACGGTATATGGAACATCTTTCATTTGTCTATATACATTATACATTCATATAGCCTACAACGTCCTCAAATACACTCGCACGTCAATTTAAAAACCGTAGAGTGTACATAGATCTAGACAGCGAAATAAATATACCCTATGTTCGCAGGTATACCTAAATTGAGTCGTCTACAAATAAAAACCAGTCCCATTGCATATGCAATATCTATGGCGGAACTATACGTCATTGACATAGAACAGCGTGCATTTCCTTCAAGTAGGAACCCACCTTCCTTGTCTATCAAACTAGACGTAGGCTGGTTAACTTGGAAGTGTTCATTGACATGTAAGGTGAGAGCATTAACTTCTTCTATGGATAGGCCACATACTGGGCAGGACATGGTCTTTTTAAACCAAAAAAATGCCTTTCAAACAATGTACTTGATATAGAAGGGGTATTAGAAGCTCCCTGACTGTTGCAAAACACTGAATAATAGAATTGTAGTTCGGGTTATTTTACACAATCATACCTCATCAAGCATCATCATATCCAAACTGTTATAATATAGTGCCCTATTTCACCTTTCATATAGATATCTTATAAGAACAAACCCATACAAGTATGATTAACTGTTTCAAAATGTAAGATTGATACAGAATAATAATGTTATAGCTATAATAAATATAAACTGCTAGAGTGTAATAGTATATCTTTTGGGTGTTATTTAAAATTCGTGGCAGTGGCAAATGTGAATTAAAGCCTTTTTATTTTATTTATTTTTTATATTGATTAAACACAAAACATTAAGGCATATCTTATTTATAAAATTGTGTCATTTTTTATCAAAGTAGAGACCAAATATGATATAATTCAAGAAACGCTATAATTGTCTAAAGAGTAATATATGATGCAGATATAAACATGTGAAAACGGACCCACATATAACGCAAGTGTAAGCCAAAAAATCAACTAATTATTGAAAACGCTTCCATGATATCAATAATAAAGTTTCTATAAGAGCGGAAAGGAAGGAAAGAAAAAAAGAGAAAATGATACTCAGTGCCCACTAAAACAAATAACAAAACAAAATATTCAAAACATATGCCTAGCTAGAAGAATAATAACAACCTTGTCTATATATTCTTTCACAATACTAGTGTCTTATTTTTGCATAAAAGTAATTATTATCCAACTAAACATCTTCTTTGGGTGCTTTTAGCAATACACTTCACTCATAATAGTACCAAAATATATATTACTTTTATGATTATATCATATAGCTAATATATCGTATGTAGTGTCAATAAATAATCTTTATTTATATTATGTTTAAAACTCGTGCCAGCCAATGGAAATACTAACAATCCATATAAGTATTTTAGTCATGAAATGTGTAATTAATTAATTAATTAATTTATACTAGAACTATTTTTCACACGTATGAACATTCAGGGTCAACATTGGCATTTTGAGATGCATTACAGCTAGACACATTGCACATAAAATAATTTAGATATTCAATTGTAAGAATAATATTTAAAGATATTGACACTCAAGATGGTGTCTTAAAATTGCTTGTGAATTTAAGCTCGAGATGCCATTTCCCATATAAGATATGTATTTGGATGGTTTTATTACTATTACGATTTATCCAACTAATATTTAGGCTATTATTGCTTTAAACTCAACCCTTTACCGCAAATTTCCTGCCTCTTTACAACTATTCCTTAAAATCTATACCCTTTGCAGGTTTATGATTAATAAAATAATCAATCATGTCATATTTATTCATGGCCGTAATTACGGAACTGTTTTGAGTTCTTATCGTGGGAGCAGATGTATAAGCACATGATCCACCCAAGGATCTTTCTTTTTGCGTTCGACTCGACACACTAAGCCCAACTTCATCCAGAAAAACCAAGTTTTTGTTTTCTAAACTAAATATTTTCAAATTGTAATTTACTGTATAATTGTACATTAGGTTTATCATTCTATCACTATTATGGATTTCCAGCACAATGGTTAGCATTTGCAGTAAATAATAAAACACACTCAAACAGATATCAACGGTGCTTTTGCCAACATTAATATGGAATCCTTCTGCCACTTTAAAATTTAATTCGTTCAGTGTGAGTAAAGCTTCTTCTTATATCTAGAAAGTAATAGCCAATTTTTGTTTATTTGATAATTTGGTTGAAAAATCCCTGCGTCTTTGTCCCACCTAGGTCTTTCCTTTTCCTTCTTCATAATACTTTAAAATCCCTATAATTAACACTCTTGGGAAACCAAGAGCACCTGCGATCTACAAAGAAGAAATTTACGTTCGCTATGATTAATAATCTTCTGTCTGGTCTCATTGGAAATTATCCGGCACCGTCTTAAAGAAGTGAGAGTATTATCTTGATTTTCATAATTTTGGCTACTCATGCGAATATAATTTTCGTAAGAAAGAACACTTGAAACAAAATAAATCTTTGAGGAAAATTACTAAATAAAATAGAGTATATAAAAAAAACAATATTAGATTTTTCAGGAACTGATTTTCAATATATATATTAAGATTTTCATACTTTAATGTTGCTAAAACTTGAGAAAAAATGTTGTGAATGCTTGGGGAAAAAAATGTCGTTAAAGCTCGAGAAACTCTGTAAGACACCCTTTATGATGGTAAGATACGTCAAAAATAAATAGAAACAGAATCAGTCCCTATAACTATTTAGAACGGAGGGAATACCAAATAAAGGAGTGTTTTAACATGCTCTATTGTGTACACCGAGTACAGATATGCTGAGTACCTTTTATCTTTGAAGAAATTAAGACAAAATAAGATTTCACTATGTAGGCTTTAGGAAATGTTTAATCCAAACTACTGCTATTATACCAACTGCATAAGGTTACAATATCTTTCATATGGGCAATAAAATTCATCCTTAACATCTAATGGCTGCTAATGTGTTCTAGCACCTAGCATAGTACATTTATTACATTATTTACTGGCTTACTTGATTCCTTTTGATTTGCATAAATATACAAATCCCAACCAAAATGGATTATTGAAATTAAAAAAAAAAAATTTAAAAAAAAATGAACAATAAAGACTAAATTGAAAGAAATTTTTTTTTTTTGCTATTTTCACTAGAGGATTTGTATTTTTTACGTTTCTTATATGTTTGTTTTTTTTGACCAAAAAAAAAAGTTATTTAAGAAACCAAAAAGAATAGATGGAAAATCCCTTAATTTTGTATTGTCCTAACTTAACCCTCTTTTACCTTTCCCCACATTCTCCTATATAATAAATTGCAGAATGCTATAGTTGAGCTTGAGTTAAAATCATTAAGGCTCCTTTGGATGTAACTTTTCATTGCTTCACTTCTATTAGCTCCTGGGCCTATAGGTATGAATTTTACTTTTTAATAACCCTAATACGTTTTCAGTCGGGTTCAGTTGCGCTGAGTATAATGGCAAATACAGAAACGTGATGGAATTGGTCATCAAACAATCTTAAACTTTACGGCAATGATGAAACCTCACATTTGGATTTATGCAATTGTTCTTGATCGCCTCATGTAAAAATATTAGAAAGTGTCCTGCATTAAATGAATTATTGATCATCTTATTATGAATGAGGAGAGAGGGAGAAAGAAGACCACACATAGATATATTTTTTTCTTTTGTTGAATTAACGAATGCTACAGCATCTTCATTTGGGATCGCATACTCTTAATGTGAAAATGCATGTAGATTAAATCCAAATTTATCTAGGAACAAGATTGTCTTGTTCTTCTTTCCGATCATTGTTGCAGCATATTCTGCAACTACTTAAATGCAAATCCAATTCTGCTAGAACTACATTTGACTTTTTTTTTTCACCTCTTCCTAATAAAACCATTTGACTTCACCACCTTATTCAAACTAGAGCTGCTGAGCTGTTCTCCCTCATTGATAAAGATCTTTCTCAAGTTGGATTGAGAGAGAGTTGTTCCTACCAATCATCTCACGCAGTCTTCCCCACCTTACTTGCTAATAAATGAATCAAAATTGCATTCTCTGTCATTTTTTTCTATATATTTCTTCAGTTCATAGATTTGAGACCTGTTTATAATAGTTAGGGTGGATATGTTTTAAACATTTTCCGTTGGTAAAAGTTTTGCGATCTGGTTGAACAATGTCGTATTTAAACATGAATCAACTTTTCAATTATTTTTTTCTATCATAAGCCAATACATAATCTTATTTTTAATATATTTTTAAAATTAATTGAAAAGATTGCCAAATTGTCGTACGTTTTTTGAGAATTTTTCATGTGGAAGATCAAAGAAACAAAAAATAAAATTGCTACTTTTCCTCTCAAATTATTCTATATATTTTTTTAGTATAACTTTTTTTCCTTCCAATTTTAAAGGAGTTTTTTTAAAAAATACAATTCCTCTAGTGAAAACCCTAAACTGTAACTTTTTTCTAATATTTAATTATATTGCCTAATTTTTTTTTGTTATACCACTGAAATGAAATCACGCCATTTATGGTAAGCCCAATTTTTATATCATCATATGTAATTGCTCATGTTGTAACTATTAAAATTGCAATTAAATATATTGCACAAATACACTCTTTGAGAAAAATATGCACACTAATACGTTTTTTTCAATTCGTCCCAATTTGATATAATTTAAGAAATGTTACCGATGTGATCATTTTTAAAATTTCAGTTTCCTATAGGGTGTAACAATATGCTGATGTTGCCAAATACAAATAGAAATTTATATTGTTTTTTTTTTTCTCGTGGTAGAATCCCAGATAAAATCCTCTCAGTCAATCAATCTTTCCAGATCCTTAGTTGGGGGAAATTTGATCGAACACGGATAGTGGGTCATGACCGGTATGAGTGATAAAGGTAAATAATGTGTCTTTATTGTAGATTATCCTTTAAATAAAGAAGAACCAATTTACAAATACTTAACACTTTCATTAAAAAACTTTAAAAAGATTCTGAAAAGGAAATTTAGCATTAAAATTTCAGTATATTCTAATAATTAAAAATGACCCGAAGGTTTTCTTTTTTTGTTATTTGTTTGTCTAAGGCCAAATTTTAACATAAATTTTAACGGAATTTAAACATTTGCTTGATCTTTCACGGTAACGCTCTACCTATATATAGATCCATTGTAACAATGGTATATATTTTAAAATTTTAACGGCCAATAATTGAAAGCAGAAAATGTTATTGGCTGTTACAGTGGATGAAAATATTTGACAGTGACGGCTTATCCCATCATGTCAAAATGCAATTAACGTCATTATTAGCAAATATTTTAGTTTAAACCAATGATTGGCTATAACAAATTGGCGATTGACTCATCAGGATTATATTACATAAAATGCAATCAAACCGCAGGTATTTTACACTCTTAGTTTTTATTATAGAGCTGTAATAGTCGTTTTGATTACGATAACACCCAAGACTTAAGATGCCATACCTTTTCCTTAAAATTATAGTATTTTTAATTATCTGAATTTGTCAGGAAATATTTAGCAATAACCCAATAATAGACTGAACGGGTGATTTTTTTGCCTTAGCTTTTTAAACACCAAATTCAATCATTGTTAGTTTTTTCCATTTTTCCTTCTTTTTATTATTCAATGAGATTATTGTTACAAATTGTTGTTTGCACAAGTTATTTTAAACTGTTCCTTTTTGAACTTTCGCAAATAATTGGGTGATTTCAAGATCGGCTAATATGGTTAATTTGGATTAAATTTTGGCATAAGACCACATTATTCCAAATTTCCATAAACTAAAAATCGTAAAAATTACAAAAAGTTGGTATAGAAAATAGAAAACCTCATTATAGGATCTATCTGTTTTTTGAAAGCAATATAATTATTTGATCTTATAATTAAGCGTATTTCCGCTCAATAAACATTACCCCTTGTTATGCGATCGATAAGCTATATTTTTTATAACTAAGGTCGCCAATAATCTAATAAGATTGTGAATAAAAGTCCATACTAGACATGATTAAGAAATTTCTAGTTATTTTATAAATTAGAATTGAGACTATCCAATGAACAGAAAAAAAAAACATGTAAACTTTATTATTAATGATGACCATGTTATTTTTTTCTACTTACTTCAACGTTTGACTTGCACGTGTCTTTATGCATACTTGTGAACCCGAAGGGTTTTATATCAGATCTTGGATGTATTTTATGTCGTTCTACTTTCAGCACATTCTGCATTGAAGATTGTAATACACCAATACATTGGAATTTGAGCGATGGAATATACACAAAAAAAAAAGTTTTTTAAAAATAAAATAAAATAATAATATAAAAAATACAATTTGCAATTTTTTAAATAAATATTGAAAAAAGATATATATATATAAATTACAGTCATAACAGCATACTCTTTTGCAAAGCACCGATTGATGAATATCATTATTTTTGTTTGCGATATGATCGACTATTATGGGGTAATATTAGCCAATCAGTGTTTTGACTATGCTAGGACACGAGGATTATGTTACGCGTATCCAATAATCTCAGCCAGTATTCTACAAGCAATGAAATGACGAAAATTTTCGTTTATGTGATATCATCTGTTCAACTATAAGCTATAAACTCACTTTAATGGATATAGCCTTATACAGTATAAATTAATTTATATATTATTTTTCCTTTTAGTTTTTTGAAAAAAGTGATATCTTCAATAAATGTAAAATATTAAGTTGAGAATTTATTAGTTTACTGATGAAAAGATTGTAAAAGTATGTTGTTACTTTTATACAGAAATGAAGCTATCTCTTATCGTCATAGTTCCTACCTCATGCATTTAGTGGCTATTGATCATGCATATATATGACTTCACTAAATTAGTTTGATCAGACACATAAGTAAATCACGTATAAAGCTGCCCCAAACCTTGTAATCATTTTAAACAGTAATTTTGTGTGCATATATATTGTGTGTATTTTTTTAATTGTAAAATGACTTTCACCAATATGAATAACAGCAAGCAGCTACGTGATCACTACTTGACGCTCTCTCAGAATGATCATATCCAGTGTATGTATGTCTGGATAGATGGTACTCTTGAAAACTTGCGTTGCAAGTCACGCACCCTTGAGAAGATGCCTACCACTCCTCAAGATCTACCCATCTGGAACTTTGACGGTTCCTCTACTGGCCAGTCTGACGGAGAGGACTCTGATGTTCTTATTCGCCCTGTTGCTATTTTCCGTGACCCTTTCCGCCGTGGTAATAATATCCTAGCTTTGTGCGAGACCCTCAACCCCGATGGTTCCGCTCACCCCACCAATCACCGTGAGAAATGTAAACAGGCTATGGACAAGGTCAAGGATTTGGTTCCATGGTTTGGTATGGAACAAGAGTATACACTCTTTGATGAAGACGCCATTACACCTCTCGGATGGCCCAAGGGTGGTTACCCTGGTCCCCAGGGCCCCTACTATTGTGGTGTGGGTGCCAATAAGGTGTTTGGCCGTGATGTAGTTGAGGCCCACTACCGTGCCTGTCTCTATGCCGGTGTTAAGATCGGTGGCACCAACGCCGAGGTCATGCCTGGCCAGTGGGAGTTCCAGGTGTGTAGTTTTTCTGTATTATTTTCTTTTTTTTCCCCTTGGTATTTTGTCTCCTTAATGCAAGATTTTTCAATATTTTCTAAAACTTTGTATGCCCCCACCCCTCATCCCCCCCACCCCACTCTTTTTTTAAAAAAAAACTCGAGACATTTTTTCTTATACCCAACTCGCTGCAGTTATTGACTGTCTAAACCGATTCCTTTTTATTTTGATTGATTTTATATTGTTAATTAATATACTAACAAGTGTTGTTTCTGTGTTAAAGGTTGGACCCTGTGTCGGTATTGACATGGCTGACCACCTTTGGATGGCCCGTTTCCTTATGCACCGAGTGTGCGAAGACTTCAATGTTATCTGTTCTATGGACCCTAAGCCTATTCCCGGAGACTGGAATGGTGCTGGTTGCCACACTAACTTCTCTACTAAGGAGATGCGTGAAGACGGAGGCATGAAGGCTATCCTTGATGCTATGCCTCGTCTGGAGAAGGCCCACGAGAAGCACATTGCATTATATGGTAAGGGTAATGAGCGCCGCCTGACTGGTCGCCACGAAACTGCCTCCATGACTGAGTTCAGTTATGGTGTGGCCCACCGTGGCAGCTCCATTCGTATTCCTCGCCAGTGTGACATTGACGGAAAGGGTTACTTCGAGGACCGTCGCCCTGCCTCTAACTGTGACCCCTACCTGGTGACTGAGGTGGTGATCTCCACTGTATGCCTTTAAATATATATATATATATGCACCAGGAAAAAGGTGTTGTTTTATTGTTGACACCTGAATATTGTTTATGAATACACAATTTCCACGCAATATATATGCATAAAACTTATATCAAGGCTTATCTTGATTCAATATAGTAATAAACGGACAATGGTTCCAGTTTACAAATAAATGGTCTTGACTGAAACATGTCTTTCCATCCAAGAATGTTATAACTAGAATTATCATGCATAATTCGATAATTATTATTGGAGTAACTTCTTGCATATTTCTATTGGCTTGAGCCATTTGTCCTATACAATGAGCCTTTTATGATTCGTGCACATAAGTTGGTAGGTGCCTATAGGGTTAATTATTGTTTTTATAGTTCTTATATACACATGCATACATATATGTATATATTCGGAACTATTCCTACTCTACCAACATACAGCCTTGCCATACAGGCCTCTATGAAAAAGCGGTAATAGTCAAGTAGTACTTATAATTTAACCCTCTCAAAATTAACAATTATATATACAACACCATATATTCACTAATTGGCTCTTCTTAATTATTAGCTGTAGTAAATCGTTCAGGATATATTTGTGTAAGAGTGATGGCCAACCATTTATAACCAAATACCATCCTTATTTCATAATTGTATTACCTTCTGGGCTTTCCTGGTTCACACAGCAAATTACTTTCTTTTGCGCAGCCAAGTAATCCATGTTTGAGTTGTTTTGGCCAAGGCGATCATATATATTTATATATGATATATTTGAATGTATTTGAAAAGTCATAAAATGCGATCCTCTACTTATAACTAAACTCATTCTGCTATATACAAACACACCGAGCCATATATGGGTATATACAGGTTAATCTGTTCTATCTATTATAATAGTGTATTTTGGCATGACTTCCTGACTATTATGTAAATATCACCATGTTAAGATTACCCAGTTAGAGCGGAACCATAGCCTTTAAGCTCCAAGTTGATAGGTCTATGATAAAATAAATATAGTTTGGTTATATAAGGAATAATTAGAATAGTATATTTTACTTATTTTATGGTGGCTTGTTATTGGATGTAAACCAACCATACTGATAGCTAGTAATCCAGCAATTGTTTTTACTTTTTATTACTCCCAAGTGCTTGTATCTACCAGACAAATAAATCAAATAGAATTCATTTATTTAACACTGATAGTCTATCATCGTCAATAAATTATCCAGTCTTAATAAATATCAGCATAAAACCTTTGCACGCCTAAAAAGAGCTTCAAGTAATCCACTTTCATTTCAGTAGAAGTAAATACAAAACTTTGTTTTTGAAAAAACAAAGTATATGATAGTGATTGATATTACTACTTGTATATAGCATGGAGATACGTGCAGATACGAATCTATAGTATGTGGTATGCCATCGCTCTGTAGTGCATTTTTATGTAAATGTATGTAAGTGAGGGTATCGATGCAATGATCAATAATCATCACTTAATTTATATGCATATATGTAACTGTTCATTCATAGGTATCAAACCTTCAAATAACATGGCTATCTTCTTTCTTCTAGCAATCTAAATCCAACACATAACTAATGCTTAGCTAGACAGAGTATATCTAATATTGTAGCACCATATTGCTGGCCTCTATGTGAAGGGTCTGGGCATCCTCTTCAGTTATATTGCAGTCTATAGCATTGACATAAAACAATGTATGTCCCAATCTGTAGAGATAAAAATATAGTAAGTACTAAGACGATAGAGAGTTCGTGATACAGAAGATAATAAGGAAGAGAAAACCAAAGAAATAAGTGAAATATAGACAGAAAAAGAGCACGAAGGTGGCGGTATAGAGTAATCACATTGATTTGAGTCAAGGTTTGAGGGGTGGCATACGCGTATATATATGTTTAAATGCATATGTGATATTGGAAAGGAGCATATATGTATGGACGAGATACTGTTTTTATTTTAAAATTATAAATAAGCATAAGTATTAATAGAAACTTGGGCAGAAAAACATATCTATATGTATACATATTACTTTTATTCCATGATTTTTGTTTTGGTTCAAAGGGCTTGCAGTTGATAACACCCAGACAAAGGAAGTCATCATAGTAAAGACATTCAGTAGACAAATGCTATAAATAGTTCTAGCTAACTAAGAGAATATTGATTATATTTTATGTTTGTGTGGGCAATGTACTGCAGGATAAATACGTCAAAATCATGTGCCTAGTGTAAGGTAGTAGAAGAATTATATTCATATTAGTAACTATAATAAAATATATATTTCAGAATAGTATCATCAAACAACATTTTGATCAAAACAAAAATTTAGATATAAATATGCATAAAAATGTATAATCATTTACATAAAGGATAAAGAAGATGACAATGATAGATAAAAAGAAAGTTATATTAATAAGTAGTAAAAAGAAAAGGAGCGAGAAACAGTTAGCAACGCATATGTATATATGGCTCACTCACTCTGAGAATCTACGCAAGCGTGCCAATGGCTTAAGTGCATGCAGGCCTTCAATAGTTACTGCATTAGCACGAATATCTAGATTATGTAATGCCGGACACTGTACACATAGTACACCTAGAGCATCATCGCTGTACATTTAGTAATACATGTTAGTTACATTAATAACTAGAAAGATTGTAAACTATTAATGACACCATATAAGAAGATAAAGCAGGTAAGGAAGGTCATAATGTTAGTATTTAAGAAAAAATTAACAAACTAATGGCATATTTATACAAAACAATGTAAGTCAATACGTAGTAGTGAAGGGTGTAAATATTAATTATAATTGTGACTGTGCGTGTATGAGTGCATGATTGTATATTATCGAATACTTATACAAAGATAAGTGACTTAACAAAGTTATAAACAACCCGTAAAGGCGAATAAAACAGAATGATTATCTAATAAAGGCGATCGAAGACGTAAGGAACATTAGCCAGTATAACATAAAAAACAATTTTCAATTTTAAATAAAGAGTAGTGCGGCATGGAACAAGAGAGTGCATGTAGGGAGATAAACGAAAAAAGAGCCAGATAGGCGGGGAACATAGGGAAAGAGAAAGGAAGAGAAATAATAATACAATAGAAATAAATATTACAATAACTATAGGAGGGCCTTATGGCTAAGGAAAACACAGGCCCAAGGAGAGACGGAAGAAAGGAGATAGTTCCTTAATGAAATATTTACCAGAAAATCTATCAGATATAACAATAGTACATAGAAAACATACCTAATGTCGGTATCACTGATGTCCAGATATTGAAGGTTTGAAGGCAGCCAGTCCAGAGTGCTTATTTCAGTATTGCTAAAAAGAATAAAGTTGAATATGTGGTATAGTTAGCCTTTAGAATGGGTGTAGGTAAAAATAAAATATGTTCGACAGAGAGTGTACATGTAACACTGTAAATGTATGTTCATAAAATATTATCATGGTATGTATGAAGTATTGTTTATAGAGCCACATATAAAACATAGTAGAAGGAATCTACGTATATATAGATTGCACCAAGAGATGTGTAAATCCAAACAATGGTAAACCCAAATACACCTTATGAACAGCTCACGAAGTAAAGATAGCTGACTGATAGCCATAGGTCTGATTAATGGGTTACGGCTTAGATGAAGCACTTCCAAGCGTGACTTCCCCTTTCTGTGTTATACTATGGTTAGACTTGTGCTACAATAGACTGGTTTGTAATGGTAGGGTGAATCATGAAAAAGCAATTGTCATTAAGTATTGCATGTGATCGTCAATAGTATATAATATTTTTAAAAAGAAAACATTATCACGATTAGAAGGTGTGGTTCTTTACTTTATAATATATATATTTAATTGAACATAATATCCTGCCAAAAATATACCAGATGTGCTAACCTAGTATTTAATATTGACTCACTCATTTCAGATATCATTATATTATTGAACAAATTCCTAAATAAAGCAAGAATAAAAATATAAAAACAGTTATACATTTCAGGTTGCAAATTGTATTAATCTTAATCATATGGTGGACATA
>NAOQ01000002.1:268335-278382 GCA_002751075.1 Ichthyophonus hoferi
CACACACACATATATATATATATATATATATATATAGTTATATTCTTTCAGCAAGGTACTCCATATCTAGGCATATTTTCCGTTTCTCCCCAACCCACCACCACACCACTATCGCAGCCTCTCTCCCTAACACTTACAATCATTAGTTCCTCTAGATTACTAAGACGCAATGCAATAGTCCGTACATGCCTGGACGTACATCCGATTGACCTGTTAAGCATACCGTATATACTGATCAATAAAGTACTAATAGATGCTGTATTATGTGTTAGAGTGGGGGCGAAGGTGACAGAAAGAGTATTCATATTAATGCAACTGTTTCCAGCAAACCTATGGTTATGTAGGTTTGTTACTCATGTATTACAATATTTATGTTATTTCCCCACAAAAATAGATCTAATAAATACCAATTTCAAGCATATGATTTTATATTATACAAACACAAGTCACCTTAAGACAAAGGACCTTAAGACAAAGGAACAAAGTAGAACTACAAATATAGAGAGATCAGCAGTGGTGAGATGGTACGGGGTCAGAGTGAATATACACGCAGATATATGTATGTATGTATGTATGTATGTATGTATGTATGTATGTATGTATGTATGTATGTATGTGTGTATATCCGTCTATATCTATGCCTATATGTATAAACAATGGTAGGGTACATACCCTGACAGATCAAGCGATCGCAGACTGTCTAGTGTGATTAACTGGCTGATCCAATCAGATGTAATAGTTACTTTTGAAAGTTCTAATTTAACAATACACAACTCTTGAGAATGTAGCAATCTGTATAACGGTTATAGGAGGGTTGGGCAGATAGGCATTAAACATATGTGCATGTAGGTATGCATATATAAGTATAAGTATAGGTATATGTATGCTTATATGCGAGTGTATGTGTATATGTATAAATATAAATATAGACATGTATATATATATGACAATGTATACGTGCATATCATCATTACTTTAATACCCATGCATCACTTCAAAAGCCAATCGCCTCTAAATCACCTGAATGTATAGTATATATCAATTTACAAATATAACAGGAATATATATAGTAAGAGGCATAAGAATAGTTGACATGGTCAATGAGAATAGAGAACAAAGAAACAGATGGGGATATCTTGATAGTAAGTGTAATCAGCAAAGAAATATAACGTATGTATGTGTAAATGGCCATATAAATGGTAGGTATAAGATATAAAAATCACTACACAGTACATTACATACACAGCATATATATATATATTTACTTACTGTAGCAATGATCTTTTCATCCCATATTTTTCCTGTGCCGCTGTAATTAACTGGGACCCCACATCTGCTGGTAGCTCTCTCAGGCTAATAAATGGATCATGTTGGTTAAATTATAGATATACAGATATACAGTGTTATTAGTATATGCATCACGTACAGAGGTATAATTATATATGTATATAACTGGCTGTATAAAAATGTGTATACATCTATATATTATATAAATCCATTGATGTAAGTATAGCGGTAGATATATTTACTATATATATACCCAATCAGTCAAACCTTTATATATGCTTAGTCATATAGTCATACATTTATTTCCCAACTACGTGTGGACATAAATATACTGTATAAGCAAAATTATACCTATATACTTACATATAATCATATGAATATATTAAAATAACTGTACAAATTGGGGTACTTATCTATTCATTGCTATATACAGCCTAAATAATAGGAAAGCGGTCAAACTCCCTGTAGAACTTTTCCTTAACCAACATAGATATAATAGATATAGTGTAAAACGCACACACATATGTATTCTTGCCCCTTAGCTGTTCATATAATTCATTGATATAGTAGGATGTGGGAGGATATAGTAAATAAAACCATAATTACCCAGAGCTTGCCCCCTTCCCCACACTCGTATATATACCTCAATATATTCATTCCTATATTATTCAGTTTTAAATATTTTCTGTATTTCAACATAAAATATCTATACCTTTTTAAAAAAGAAAAATGTATAGAAATAAAAATACAAGTATATAAGCATACATACATGAATACTCACCGACCAGGATGCAAGTCAAAGTGACCTCTTACTGCGTGCAGTCAAGTAAAAAAAATACAAGTACAAAAAGACTATAAAAACCCAGAAAAAAAAAAGAAAAAAAAAAGATGAAGATAGATCAAGATATAAAACAAATTGCATAAGTTAAATAAGGACGTCATATTAACCAACAAAAATACATGATAACTAACAGGAGTAGATAATTACCTATGAATATGTGGAAGCTTATCAACAATAACATTAAAACATCGTTCTTCTAGTGTGAGTTGCTTCTGTATAGTATCCAGGTCGGTTGACTCCCACGGTACAACACTCTCAGCCACCTCGCTCCCAACTTCATCGTTATCGTTGTCATCCATGCGTATGTCACACAGGTGTAACTAGGAAGTATACGATAAAACTCTAATAGAAAACAAATGGTAAGAGGAAAGAAGACGCTTGCGTTGTAGCAGTGGTGCATATAGGCTTGTTATTATCTATTTGCTCTATTTGCTTATGCTTCTATTTAGACCTTAAGAAAATTATATAATTGTATACATACTTAAAACCAGATTAGGACGAATGTGTATGAAACTGTCTATTACACATATGAGTAATATTACATGTATGTATATATTCCTTAACTAGATACTACTATATATATGGTGGTGAAACACGTGTATATAGTGAAGGTTTGTGTACTATGTTTTAAAAGCCAGATAATTTGGTTGTGCAATTCAATATTTTTGGTTTTTGTAAAGCTGTCCTTAAACTACTTTTATTACGAATCTTTTTTACAATATATCAGATGATCTGAGGTTATAATTATCTATTAATGTTGTTCCGAAGTATTCTATATTTAGAAAGTATATAAAGGTTCTGTCAGATAGATTGGGGTCTGTTGATTCTGTAGCGATATCGAATAAAGGCTATACAGTTTTTATCTTGAAGTCTTTGTTGGCAAGAGTCGCTAGCCATTCTGAATATAGGTGAGATAATTCCTGCAGATGCTGAAATCAATAGATGAGGATAGGGAAAATATATATTATACTTTTATGGTCGCAGAGAATGAGAGAGAGACCTATACCTCTATATCACTAAGGGTCAGCCAGTATGCCGAATCCCCAAGAGTTCCAAGTATAACTAACTTGTTCTCCATTTTTATTGGAAAGATCTTGATCAGAAGGAAATAAAACATAGTGTTTATGCATATCTGTGATAGCAGATACTCTACTCTAAACAATAGTTTTAGTTGGATGGGGTTGAGAATGGTACTTGAAATGTTCCGTTTTCTTTAAAGCAAGTACTTAAGCTGTGCTCTGGTGCTGATTTACCCTTAGTATGAACCGCTGAATGGATTGTATGTAACCTGATCATTCTATAATTCAGATTAATATATTAAGTGTTATCATAGCGTTACCACTGGTACAGAAACCATTTTCAATTAAAATTGGCATTCTATTGGTCATTACCTTGACATCTGTGCTCACTGATTGGGCGTCACTTATTTTATTTCCAAACTTAGCCTGTTTATTAATCGCTAAATATTAGTGCCTATGATACTGCTTGCATTAACGTGCTATAGAACTTTATCTTCTGTAAAACTGTATGCTACTAGAATTGATAATGAAGCTATATTTACAATCTTTCAGCTAATTTAAGCGAGCTGTAATCCTAATTATATTGCTGATCTATGACCATTGAGATCTGAATCATGCATCAGCTGATAAATAAACATACCTTAAAACAATATAACCAGAGAACGAAACAAAATGTGTTATGTGTGCGCCATTATTAAATTGTAGTCACACTAGAATTTACTATGCTATAAATCTCATGGCTGTACTAAAATTCTCAAATTAAATATTTTAAAGAAGAACGATAAACAATATTACAGCTGATCTAGAAAGTCCCAATCATTTTCTATATTTAATAAGCAAGATATTACATGATTTGTTAGGATAAAACAGTAGTGAAGATTCAGATCTATGTCAATGATTAACTTAAGTTTACAGGGAGAATGTATAATCTTTTATATCAAGGACATAACATCGTATATAATCATGTATCTACCCGTGTATAACATAACCGATATATTAACTTGACAACAATTCATTTTGATCAAACTGTTGAATTGGCCAAGAGGACCACTATAGAGCATTATAAAGAAAAACTAAACAGAGAAACACTAATCTGATGGGTAGAAAGTCATAGTTTATTAGACATCATAAAGAAAAACAGCATTTAGAGATAATTCAAATTCAGATATCCAAAGGATATTATCGCTCAACAAATCTTGCGTCTGTTAGCATATGTTCCAAATCCAACTTGCCAAAACTAAAGGTGTACGGTTTTCTGGCCAATTTCAGATGTAATTTATAGGATTAGGCAAATCACCATGTTTATGTGTAGTTTTAAAGTTACATATTTCAGGGTAATTCCATTCAAGAAACTGCAACACTGAACTACAAATTTATAAATGTGATTGTCAAAAATTAACAATTCAGCATAAACTATTATTCATATGCGCCTTGCACACTTACTATGTCTATTATCTTAATCCAACATCTCAAAAAACGTATTAACATCAATCGAGATCGAGGGACCCATCACATTATACTACCGAAGAAACGACAAGTATAGCTCTACAATAAGAAATTCTGTATACAGTACGCCAAACCCAATCCAACAATGCCTCCGAAGAGGGACACAAGAGCAACAGGGTCTAAACGCTTGGGGTCGTCGTGTACTATCGTCACCCAGCCATCACCATTGGAGGCTTCTACTTTTTTAGAACTACCTGTAGAGGCACTCGAGGAACTTTGTTCCTCGGCAGTCTGGGTAGTCTTTTTCTGTTTCTTCTTCTTTGGTTCAGCCTGTATATATTATGAGGAGAAAGAAAGTGAAATGGCATAAAGATATACAGGTGTATATGTGTGTTTGCATAAAAAACGGACAGAGAAATGTAATGATAAGAAGTGGAAGGGAAGAATAAATGAGATTTGGAAATATAGTCGATAATAGTAGTATGATAAGGTGAAATAATACATACATTCTAGGGATCATAAATACTACATATTTATCTAAAACAATACATAGCTTAGATTGTAGGGTTATAAAAAATAGATAGAACATTTTGAAAAATATTACCTTAGGCTTAGCCGGCTGTTTATCAGCCGTATCGTCCGTCTCGTCACTGTCCGACTTAGCATCAGCTCTAGCCTGTGTTGTATATGTATATGTTTGAGTCAGTACATACATGAAGACACATATTTTTATGCCTAGAAAATATATACAAATATTAATCTGTACAAGCCCCAGTACGTACTTTCATTTCTATGTGTACCAAGTGTGGAGCTCACCTACAGACCTATCATTCTTAATCTATCCCACAATCGCTCCCCATATAATCCAAAACAACACATAGAGTAGCAGTGGGCCCTATATTACCTTCTCGGCTTTTTCTGCTTCCTCGACAGCAATCTTCCTGCACTCATCAACGGCCTCTTTAATTTTAGGATCAGATAATAGTTTTTGCATTTTCTTTGGGTGGGTTTGGGTATAAATCATACTTAATGTATCTATCGTACCAGCAGGGTAGCGCTTGAAGTCTTCAGGGGCCTTGTTAAATATATCGACCATTACTTGCATCATTCCCGCCTAATAAGTGGACACAAGTGGTCAATTAAATGGCAAAGGGAGGTATTTTAATAGAAATTAATAAAGAAAGATGATAGGGAAAGAAGCGGAGGAAAGGAGAAGAAAAAAAAAACAAACAAAAAAAAACAAACAAAAAAAGATACAGAATGAAGTATATAATTGGAGCATAAAAAAATAAAAATAAAAATAAAACCTAAGAACATAATAAATTATACCTATAAAGATTGTGAGAGATCGGTAAAAACTAAAATGATAATCAAAATATTAATAACTAATGACTGAAAAATAGAATAAATGAATGCAGTAAGATGGTAATAGCTATACTGGCTTAGGGCAGTCAAATTTTACTGGAAGAGTTCAAAAATCAATGCAAATGAAGGATAATTACCGCCAAACTATACGCAAAGAGGTGTGATTATAAAAGGAGATGGAGCAAGAGAGAAAAGAGAGGAAAAAGAGATTGCCAAATGGCAACGGAAAGAAATATTAGAATACAATTGGATTGACAAACTATATATCTAATGGTTACTAGGTTCTAATCGCTAATATATATGAGATGATGTAATATGTTATTACAGTATATACCTGTAAGTAGCACACCATACACCGATAATTAATTCTAACGTATTAGACTATAATACAAGATACTTAACAACACATATAACATACCTCAACATAACCGACACCAATAATGGCTGGGTTAACAGATACGCGAACTAAGAGCAGGCATAAATGAGTAAGGGCTTCCATAGAGAGGGACCCTAGACCATCAGGCTTTAGATGTTCTGAACACCATCTTAGTAATCCCATGACGAACTCAATGTCCATGAATTGGGCAATATGCTCGCAAATACCTTGCACATTAATTGCATATACTCCAAAGCTCTATATATATATATATATGCATATGTTTGTGGATGAGTGTTAGTGTAATTGCAAGAAAATCAGTATGTGGAATCATGCTTACTAAACAATGTATATAAAATATAAACATACAACATGTAACATCATGTAAGAATATATTACTGATTTAGATTGATTGTGTATCCTGTATTCCAATCTTAGATTAACCATACAAGAATCGAAGAGATAACTGAAATAAAAAAGATATAGACGACCTAATAGTAATATTTAGTATATGTAGATACGATCAACCCTTGGGGAAAACTTAGTATAAAAGGACATATGGAAAATTAATAATTATAAAATGCAAGAAAAAGAAACAGATACACAGTAAAAACAATATATATATATATCTATATATCTATATATTGCATATCTATGTCTATACACACATAACTGTATGCCTTTATACATCAAAATATACGCTACTTCACAAAAGGAGGCAGAGAAAATAAATAATTTGTTGAACGGACGCTAATAGCTATAACTTACATTTATCACATCAGTGTGTACTTTGATCCAGCGACCAAATTGTGCATTTTTATCCGAGGTAACCTTACCCAATATACTTAACGCACCACTTTGAAGGATAGGCTGGGCCACCTGAGGACTGGATCTGCCCACTATAGCCAAGGTACGAAGCACCAAAGCAGCTGTCTTATCGTCCAATGCCTCATATATAGTACACATTTTCATTACATAGCCCCAGAGAGGGCATTGTACAAAGGTAGCCACAAAGGGCACTTTCATGAAAGTCGGGCTAGATAAGACCAAAGCGAGGCGGAGAACAGGGGCCAGCTTGGCATGATCACTCTCACTGAGATTATCAGGGTCAGTGTCCTCTAAAATAGGGAGAAACATCTGGAAGCCTTTCATGTTCAAGAATTGGTGAATGAATGCCTCATCGCCATAAGGGAATGGCGACACCCGTGCGGTTAGTGCCCATCGAATGCACCGTGCCAAAATTCCAGCTGCTTCAGGCTTACCGGCCGCCCCAGGTAAACACATGAGAGTAAAGACCATAGCGATAATAGGATGATGGTCCCATTCATGCTCAGCGGTGACTTTATGACTAGCAATCTCTTGCTGCTGCTCATTCAAACGACTAAATTCTTCTTTATACCCCACGCCGAACAAAGTCAATACATTCAAATCACCGTCAACGATCAGATCGCGTTCTTCCCAAACTGCATAGTCAATATTATCGGTCATGACATACCAGCCTCTAGCCAATGCTAGTAAATCATCGCGCTGTTCCTCAGACATTGTGGGATTGGCTGCACTCTCGTCGTCCTTAGCGGTAATCAGGTAGGTGGCTGCACACTGAGATGCAGCTGCCATGCAGTTAAGCTCGACCAACTCTACTTTGGTCGCAGGCGAACGGAGAAGGAGAGGGAGCATGCGTAGAAGAAGGTTACGAGAGATTCCACTATAACGGGCCTTTTGTTCATCGTCTTCGTTGCAACGCAGAGCCTCCACGAGGGCCTTGGCAATACCCGCCTATTTTAAAAGTTTAAATTATTATACGATTGGCTTACACTAAACAGAAAATTTAGGTGTAGTTGTTGGCTGTTCAATTAGGGAAGATATGTGTATTCAGTGATTATATGTTGATGTATGCTTGAAGATGGTGTTTTTGTCCCATGTATATACACATGGGATTTGGCCTTTGCCCAATATCTCACTAGCAATAATGTAATTATGTACTCTGGTTCAAGAATTCTGCCTTGTACGTTTTTTTATTATAAAACTCAATATATCTCATCCTACACTATAAATGCATGCATAAATATTGGCCCACAATTAGTACATGTCGACACAAAATTGGTCAGAAATCATACTAGAAAATGGAAAAGGCAAAGAAAAGCAATGACACATATAGGGGTGGTGTGATTATAAATAGGATTGAATGCAATGAGACAATTGAGCAAGTGTTTTAGTTATATGGGTATGATCGAGGATGATTATGAACAATATAAGTGTAAAGATATCAATATTACTAGGTGAATAAAATGGTAACTAGAATGTGAAGAGAACGTGGTCTGTGTCTCTTCATGCGGATATACTGGTAAAAAAACTTAACAAACTTGTAGTTTGATAGAGGAAAGAGTATAGCATGCCAAAAAGCATTAAACAAATAGACAAGTCAGTAAATGAAAAACTTATCTGTATATCTAAGCATGTAAGTACTTGTATATATTAACGTGTGTATATGTTACTATATGTATGTGTGTTTCTTTATGTAAGGAAGGGTACACATGAATGTGTTGTTCGGTGTGTTTCAATGATATCGTGCAGGCATTTACAATATTATGTGAGAACTCTATTCTACGTATTCAGGGGTATACTCCTATTATATATGTCCTCAAGTTATTTATGTAGGTATGTGCCTATGTATGCTACCAGTAATACCTATACATATTAGGACATGAAATTTACAAGTATAAATATGCTTTGAAGTGAATGAGTATGCTCTAGTATATATTTTCATACTTATTTATATGTGTCTGCCTTTTCTCTGTGCATGTGCGTCTATCTGGGTGTATGTATATGGAGTATTGTATACGTGCATTACTTTGTCTTGATGAGTATTTGCAAAGTTTCAGTAAGTATCATATCACCCATGTATAAGTATACTTTCAAAAAGTACATCACCCTCCCTGTATATTAAGGATATTTCAGTTTTAATAATTAAGCACAAAAAGTACACCTAAAACATATAATAACCTACCTCACGTAGAATGGAATTTCCTGCAGGTTTTTCAGTCATTGCTGACAAGGCAACAATGATAGAGCAACGCACCTTGTCGTCCTCAACGCCATCACGATAGTTCCCACCCAATAAGGCTACCTTATGAGCGACCTTCTACAAAACAGAGATGGTTTGGTTGGCATGAGGGTTATAGATGGCAATAAAGACAACCATTGATTATATATGCTTGTTGCATAACTTTGAAGAAATAAAAATGAATGGCACATCAAATACTTGTTCTATAGTAATAAATAGAAAGAAAAAATATAGAAGTGGATAACAGAAAGAAAAAAATAGATCCCGAGGTTGTAGTTTATAGGTCCACGGGACAGAAAGAAAGGTAGGTGCAAATCAAGGATATATTTTAAACAGAATGTATTTAAATAATAAACCCAACAGTGTAGTGGTTCAAAAAAAAAAAAAAATACATAATGCATAAATCAAAGGGTAATTTGGGACGGTGGAATTTCAAATATTATTAATGGGGCAATTATCCCTGATGGAGAAAAATGAAATTTACTGTCTTGTAAAGGCTGAAACTCAAAGGCAATGTTAATTGTTAGCATGGCTTCATAACTGATTAGGTTTATCATTAACAGATATATCTCAAAGTCGAATGTATTTAGCAAAGACGAACAATACGAGTTGAAAATATGCAGCTAAAGCCAAAAAAAAAAAAAAAAAA
>NAOQ01000002.1:278911-295651 GCA_002751075.1 Ichthyophonus hoferi
AAAAAAAAAAAAAAAAAAAAAAAAAAATTACCGTAGTAACAGTAGCTTGGTCTGCTGTTTCCCAATCTGCTGGGAGGTGTTCCTCAACACACTTAGAAGCATTTTTGATAAATGCCAACTCAGGCATATCACTAACTTCTTTCGCCATTGTCAATATTGCTAACTAGTTTTTAACACTGCTTTTTTTTTCTTTTATGCTAGTACTACCTAAAAACATTTTATTTTGTCTAATGCATTTAAACTAGGATTTTAACTGAGGAGTAACGTACCTCCTGCACCAATAATATTGGGCCAAGTATACCAATAGTTGATTAATATTGTACCTAATAGGCATATGATAGAATCATAGTAGTCTTCTCTGCCAATCATTAGTTAATGGTTTGATAGTTAATTTGATGGGGCAATAATAATAGGGCAATAGAACAATGAGTTTGTTTATCTTTACCTTTATTGGCAAATAGGGTTACCACGAGAACAACCAGTTATATGATTGGTTTGCTTGATTTTATTTAATCGCACTGGGATAATAGAAATCTGATATCTTATTAGTTGCCCTATGGTGTTTCTGCGATCAAGTTTTAATCCTAAAACTGTCCTTTGTTAGAAGTTATAGGAACGTTACCTATGTTTTTAGTAATAAATTTCAACAATTGAGTTCCAATTCGATTTTTAGAGCTTTCAAAATATATTAATAACGTCGGCAATAAGTAATAAATATAGCATAGCAGCATTCCCATCTTAGTATCCTACCCTCAGATTGATATTGGATATTATCGTCCATCTAATCTGTTTTTAATAATGTGTTTTAATTGGTACGACTCTTAATTTCTTTTTGTATTTCTTGTAATTAATGAATTTCCAACAAGTCTTCTTCATCTGAATGTATCAGTTTCTTTCCTACCCTTATTATTTTAACTAATATGGAAGATTTTAAATAATTTTCATTGTACGAAAACGTGTCCTTTTTCTTTTAGGCTTCATGGTCTTTTAGCTATTTTACTTTTAATTTTCTTCTGCTCTTGACATACATTGTAAATTTGCACGGATGAATTCATAATATGATATTCCCGAATCAACTTGTAATTTTCAAATGTGTTAATGATGTACTCTTTGTAAAAAAGTTATTAACAAGCTTAAATTTTATTTATATCCAATAACACCTTTGTACATCAATAGAAATTCAATAAAAGCAAAGATGTAATTATATGACAGCCTCTGGTAAACATTACTTAGCTATCACTTTTGTTATTTGTTATCAGCTAATATTAAGCCAACTACTTCAATGGTTATACTTGAGTAATATGCATAAGGTAATAAGTAAATAAGTTTAAATAAAGGACAAGATATTAAAACGGTAGATTAAGCCTGGAAACAAAATCCAATTTCTTGCGTATGCTAGTTTTACATGAAAATTTATCGACTTCAGCCTGGGTATATATTTTTTCATCCTTTATTTAATTGTAGCCAACAACAAATAGAAGCTGGGAATTAAATAAATTCCGGAGAGCTCTATTCATTATCACTGCAGACAGAAGAGGGTGGGTCCCGTCACAAGCAGAATCTCCGTATACTTTGTCTTAGTGTATACACATTACTTGACTGCTTATTATTAATTATTACTTAATTAAGCGATGTTATTAATAGCCTAGCATTACTTACTTAAATTAAGATTACCCATATTTTGTTCCATGTTATATATGTAGCTATACTCGACATAGTTGACTGTACAATGTACTTGTACACCACCAGTCAAATTCTAAAGAAGTGTTCCAAATGTTATTAGCAAATAATTAAAATCAAATTGATCCTATTCATTTCTACTAGTTGGCTACTCTGCTTCTGAGTACTTCTTTTTTTAACTACAATTAATTTACATTTTGGCAATCTTTTTAAAACATTATTACTTTACCTTTACACAATTATAATTTGAATTCCGCTTCTGCTTTCTAATTTACTTGAAGTATTGTTTTAATATTTCTTATAATTGATTTTAAATACGTTTATATTTTATTACACACTTATAGCCACTAAACAAAAGAAGTAACTATAAACTGTTTTCTAAAAGCAAGACTGCAATTGAAATATGTACAGATATAAATTTATGGCCTACCAAAAGAACAGGATTAAATTGAGAATCTTTAATTTCAGAAAAAAAAAGCTGATCAGATTTGGGATTATGAACCTAATATATATTGTAAGCTATATTCAATACTTTAACATACATTATACAATAATTGTAGCATATTGAGAGAGACAGAGGAAAAGTATTGAGGCAAAAAAATAAAACATATTTTTATCATATTTACATGATTATTTATTATTAATAATAGTAGAGATAGTGGCTGTAATAGTAGGTGGTCGGGTGCGTTAGAATACAATAAAGCCCAAGTAGACGTGTTTTAAATAGGAGACTTTGTTACTCACTTGTTAAAAATTAGTTACTGGAAGCTCCTTCCTAAACACACTTTTCTAATTGCATTCAAACTTATTGAAACATATCAATAGTACAATTGTAATATCTAGAGTAAGTGGCTATCTAAGGCCGGAATCTTTGCCTTGCATTGTTGAATCCCCTTATAAGTAAACTGGCATCCAATGATCTTTTTGTTCACATAATAATTCTCCAGTCTCTGGTTCTGAAGGGTCAGGGTCATCATTAGAATTGTACTCTTTCACTGAATGTTTTCTGGTGTGATTGTTATTACATTCGAAAGAAAGCAGCACTTGAAGCTTTTTTTTCCTAAGTCCTATGGATCCTTTGTCTCTTGTTGCAGTAGTGAAGTGGTGGTTGGCTTCTGTTTTACACTCCTGACTAATTTTCTATTAGGCGAATGTAGTTTACGTATAGTCATAAAGAAATTCGTTTACCTTAACTTTAGTTTATTGTTATGAAATTTAAAAGCAAGATCCAGATTAAGTCTGTGTATATTGCTCATATAGTTTGCAGGGTCCGAGTTAAAGCTAAGTTGACCACAAAGTTAATCACTTAAGTTTACATAGGCCCAAAAAGAAATTATTGTGACTAAGTTCCTAATCAACTAAGACCCTACCAACTATATAACCAGCATGCATGGACTTATTACAAACCCTGTTGTGAAATGGTTTAATCATAAATTAAAGTAAGGTAAGCAGTTTTCATTAGGACTGTACAATAACTAGACTCTTCTAATAAAAAGTCAGTCAATATTGTCAGGCAGATGCTAGTCACCACTACCACGACAAAAGCGCGGGGAATACTTAGGACTCAGGGAGAATAAGATTTATGTGCATCTTGTGAAATAGAGCTACATATACAATAGAGGCAAGGTAACTATAGTTATAATTATCTATCTCATTAACTAAAGCCAGGTTTTTTAGTATTCTATATACAGATGTTATATATAGAAAATATAAAAGTAAGTCTAAGACAATGGGAACTTTTGATTCTGTAGTGATACTAAATAAAAGTTATATAGTTTTTACCCTAAATCCCGTGCTGATAACAGTGGGTACCACCCTGAACATGGATGAGATAATTACCACACGCGCTTAAATCACGACAGCTTTATTCCGATTCTATTGACAATCATACCAGAAGACCCTTACGGGAAGAGTACAAATGTGGAAATAACTCTAGCTTTTCGGAGCTAGAGACTAGAGAACATCCAAGTGAAGAAATACATTATTCCATTTCAATCTACTCACAAGAAGTCAACAGGAAAAGACGAAGATGATGACATAAATCTAAATATATATATAAGTAATAATACGTATATTTTTATTGTCACTTTTAATGGATCTCCAAATGTCACCTGCCCATTAAGTATATTACAATATGGCAATTGAGACTATGTTGCCATTAAATATAATTAATTAGGATTAAAAGTTAAGTGCGCTCTTATAGGTAAATTACTAGGTCTTCAAGGGAGTGTTGTTAATTATCTAGCTCATTTGTAAACTACTAAAAATAAAACGTGTATCTGTTGTACTGAGTTCTATCTGGCTGTATTCGTGAGGGAGTCGACAGGCCGAATCTCTAGCTAGCTGCTCCTGTATCTCACTTAGTTGATTGATGGATATATAGTTATGATATTGTTATTATCAGAAGAAGCAACACCAGACTCAACCAGTTGGCCTATTAGTAAAGTATCTGGACTATCTACTGCAACTTATTTAACAATTATAGACATGAAAAACATCGCCACCATATATTGGATTCCGGAATATAACGTTTTATAATTAGCATAATACATATATATTTATGACTGAGCAGCAGTATTTATTATTGTATGAAGCCTTGTATTTATGCTTCTTTCGCTCAAAAACCAGTTTTTAATAAATCCGCTCCGATCAATATTAATTAACCAACGAACCTATGTTTAAAGACCTAATTGGCCCTCAAATGCTAAGCCCATCTGTTCTATTGGATCCAAACCCACTAACCACTAACTGATCAATATCTATACAGTATTGATTTGGTTGTACGCGATTGGCATAAGTTATTATATGCGTTGATTTAATTATTGACCTTGCAGTGTTAAGATATGAATTAATAATAAACATTGATTATTCACAAAGAATCCTTACTAAACTAGGAGGAAGTGTGTTTTCCTTTTAGTAATAGGCAAATAAAATTACAATAAATAAACTAAAACTGGAATATTGGAAAAATGTAGTATGTAAAGATATTTGGTATGAGATAATAGGTTATAGATCATACAAAAAAATAGGCTAGGGCGTATATGGGACTTTCAAAAATGATTGCCAGAACATGGGTCCAGTAGTGCATGTATGAATAATGTATGAATACAGATAACCAGCTACAGAGGCATTGATGGAACTTATTTATCCCGTAAAAAACCATTCTGCTTTATAGCAGCCTTGAAGTCAGCCTGTAGTTTTGCAGAGGCCTCCTATGGATATATATACACAGTAATCAGTTAGTATATAGTCAGTGATAAGTTAGTAGTAATAATAATAACGAATATACCATATTGAAACTTAATAGTCTACGAAAGTAGCCTTTCATTGAAGTCAGTTAACCATATATTTTCTATAATATTTCAATACCAATATTTTTTTTAACTGTATCATTATTATCATTTGGTAAGATTGTAGCCACAGACCAATAGGAATAGTCTAGTAGTAATTTCTAAATTAGATCGTAGGATTGCTTCAGATTGTTGATCCATTATCATAAGATAATATTATAATATTAAAAAGATATTGGATAGAACAGAGAGAGATATACTCATAAACACATAAACATACACATATATATGATCCACACTAACCTCCTCGTCCGTTGCATCCAACTTGTCAAAGCGGTCGGCCCATTTTCTTTTAACGTCCAGGCCCACAAAATTGAAAGTACTTTTCAGTAATTTAACTAATCGCTTCTGTCGCCGTCTCTGTTATAGTATAAATAAATTTTAAAATAATTATTAGCAGATGCTTGCCCAATTACAACCAAGATTAGTGAGTAATGGTTCTTTAAATAATCAATTACGTAGATGGTTAAAATTTAGTATAGGTTGGTGTTAATATGGAAGTTAATTAGAAAAGATAGAATAGACAGAGTAGTAACATACATATAACTATAACTATAACTGTAACTACAACTATAACATAGTAGGAACAACATAACACACCTGTTCGTCACTAGGGTCAGCTCGGAGAGCAGCTTTGAAGCCCTAACAGGATATAGTATATATATATGTCAGTGTACGTATAATATCCATTTTATGTATTGTGTAGTATATATAGTATATAGCGTTTGCATTGTATATTATATGCAGTGCATATACTATAGATTACACATAAGGATATAGCTATACATTTATATATACGTGAGCAAAGCAGACAATAATAGTAAGAGAGTAAGCTCGAGGTAGGCTATAGGAGATATACATATACAGCATATCCGCCAACAGACAGACATGTTACATACTATACTATATTAGCATATAAATTTTAATTAATAATAATATAGTCTATTATATTTAATATTCCTATTACTATAGGTTATAGAATTTAAAATATTAATTATCTAACTGAGGCCTTTTTGATATCACTTCTGTCCAAAGGGACCCACCAATGGGAGATATATTATAGATTCTACCCAATCATGTAACACCAGTAAGTCATATATATATACACATAAACATATGTATACATATACATATAGCAGCTTCCCACCCCTACCCACCTTAATATCAGTGGTCAAGGTGTTAATACGTTGTGTGGCATAGTAATGATTGGCTATTAATTTCATAGCAGCCCTAACCTGGGAGTCCAAGGTTGATTCTGAGTCCAAAGGAAGAGAGAGTTAGTACAAGTACAAATACAACAATATAATCTTTGGTAATATTAACATGCCTATGTTAAAAAGTGCTTATATTATAAATAGGTTATACATGATACTATATTATATTAATATATAATACAACATATAATAGTATAGTACAGTATAGTAAAGTATAGTACAGAATGGTATAGTATAATATGATACAGGACAGTACAATATACTATAACATATATAGCAATAACATGTCTCTAGGCATTGAAAAATACAAACAATAGTCACAACCTAGATGAATACAGGCATGTATATAATATTATAGTATACATACAGATATATGTGCATAAAAATCAAGTATAGTAGGATAAACATAAAATGGAATAGAAAGAAAACAATAACACATACTTCCTGGACCTAGGACTGCATCCATTTTAGATCGTATCAGAGTATGATTACTAGTGCGATATGCTGTGACTTCATCCTATAGAGGATATGTTCTTAGTTAGATGGGTGTTGATCTGGGGTGAAATATAGTTATGTATGAATAATAATACGATAATATAATAGATAATATGATAGAATGGTAGGAAATATGAACATATGTATATGTCCAGTAAAGAAATATAGAGCTAGAAAGAAAGAGATAAATGGAGAGAAGAGGAAAGAAAAAAGAACAGAAACATCAAAAAATATATATTTTTGTTTTAGTATATTAACCTCCAAAGAGCGATTTTTTCTCTCCAATTGTCTCCTCTTGACCTGTAGCAGGACCCCATTAAAATTATGTTAGAAATTAAACCATTGCCACAAAAGGAAGAAAAAGAAAAAGAATTAACATGAGATAACATACAATGAAAGATAGTATAGTATATAAGTATGATATACATGTATATGTAGATATAATACAAAAAAGACATAGCATATTATAACATAATACATAATCTATATAACTATTACCAACAGATGGAGCTACTTCATATAGAGTATATACTACACTATACTATACAATACAATACGATACCAACTAAAACGTATAATATATTATATTGTCTATATATTTAGAACAGACAGAGAAATGACTTCAATCACAATCTACAGAGATCTAAAAAAAAAATACAAAAACACCCTAGGTTAATGCTCACATCTTTGCTGTCAAACTGGTGTTGGGCACTGTAGCTGGGGAAAAAATCGTTGATTTCTTCGGAGCGCATCACTGCATGATAATAATTTTAAATATTATCATTTAAAAGGCAAAATCAAATAGTTAAATGCACTAACTGCGGAGAAGTAAATTATATAGAAATGGGGGTAGGTATATGTAGAGAGGACTGCTAGTGGGGTGTTTGTTACGATGTATTCCATATCTATCTACATGTATATACTATTATACGATACTATATTAAACTATTATATTATATTATTCTATACCATATTATATACTATACTATGTATTATACTACACTATACACTATGCTGTATATTTATAATTACAAGCACGGTTAAAGTATTGTTAGTATAAATTATATCATACATTATATATAGTCATTTCACACTCTCTATTTTTTTTAAACAAACCTCTCAGAAAACACAACAGAGGGTGATGGTATTTAACAGAAACCACAGGTACAAATAACCTCCTTTGGTAAACGGCAATTACCTAACAGTAAACTATAACTATATGACACTTGCCAAATATCATAAATATTTTCAACTACTACAACTAATGAGAGAAGGAACATACATAAGAAATTCTGAATGATTGGATCAGTGGAAAGCGTAGGGGTGGCGACTTCAATATGATGGACCGCTGATGATTTTCGACTGCTACTATTGGTGGGTTATCATGTATAAGTTTCTTCCCAGTCAAAAAAAAATATATTGAATCATTTTTCATAGGGATAGCATAGGGTATTTATATTTGAAAAAAGATTTTTAAAAGAATATCATGTTTCACATGTGTACGTATATATTAAATGAATTAAATGTTATTTCAGTTTTGCACGGGTACAAGATCTACAACTACAGGCATCGGTAGGAATGGTCTAGTATAAACTACATTATGAACCCCAATTAGCACCCCTGACCTCCCATAATTTTCACTACAGAAATATCGTGCGAAGTCATGACAGCGCATTTATACACTATCTTAATAATGCACTTATGACGGCATACTACATAGCCTGCCACATTACCACAAAACAATATACTATTATAAGGTACAATACAATAATCCAATATAATATGATATAATAAACATCATATACAATCATAAAATACCATACAATAGCATACAATTAAATATAATATAACATATATATAATACAATATACCAGCCCATACCATCCCAATCACACCTACTATCCCACACCCATTAATAATGTCCACTAACAAAGCAACTTCCGTGGGAACCATATCAAAACACATTTATAACAAGCACTGACTGGTGTCCCCACTGATTCCCCTTCAAATTTTCAGGAAAATTTCAATGCATATATACCATATATAGATATACTCACACTCTAGAATTTTGTCCTACTTGTCCTAGACTCTGCTCTCTGTGGGCCCCACTATTACCCCCATTACTATGTTGTTCAGAACAGTTAGATGGGAGTATGTTAGGTATATCTATGTGTATATATGTATGTATATATATGTATGTTTAATAATAATAATAATAACACCAATAAAAATATCAAAAACAACAACAAACATAACAATAACAACCCTAACACTAATATTAACAGAGACCAAGGCATAGTGATATAATGCAAGTGGAATACAACAAGCAATAAAATCTACATACGCAACGGGTTCTGACTTGGAGGTAGTGGGGGGGATCGAACTATGATTTATATTACTGGTAGTAGGAGGGGGTGCTTTACGGGCAGTGCCTGCAGTAGTGGGGAGATATAGCCAGCATGTGCATATAGGTTGATATGAAAGAAAGGAGATAGGAACAGAGAGAGGGTAAGATGCGCATTAATATATAGCGCAATGTATAGTAACATATAGGGTAATGCAAGGCAACATAAGGCACAATATCGGTTATGATAGAGGGTGGGAGATAGGTTAAGATATGGATGACACCTAGGTTCATATGTATTTATAAAGGAATAACTGACTGGAGGGGTGACATTACACGTGATCCTCAAGATACCCACGCACATCTCACATGCATAGATCTATATATATATATATCTACATACCGCTATCCTATATCAGTGTTCACAGAAAAACAACCCACACCTAGTGACGACATATCTATTAATAGAATAAAACAAAGTGAGCATCTCACCGTCATAGCGTCGCAATGACGAATGAGAAGCCTGGTTTTCTGGCTTGGCCTTATGCGTGATGGTTAGACGCTGCAAGTTATTTATATCCGATCAATAATTGGCCTATTTCTACTTTAACTTTAAACAACCAAAGAGATGATCTTGGAAGACCAACCACCATCTCCTAATTAAACAATACTCTATTCATTAATCATTAATAGTCAATGATTGCCTTGGCGTAACTTATTATAATGCTAATCAAATATAGAACCAATAAACGTCCACTTTAGATCTCTTGCACAATTATAAATAACTTTACGCACGATTTATAACATAAATCATTAGTAAGTTATGACCCTATAGCAACATAGGCATGTGATGTCAAGCATATTATTTGTAAAAATAATCATACTTGTACACACGGATAAGCTATATTATATATATATATATGATTATATCGCAAGTCACAGATACGCTCCAATGGATTGTTTTTGCTGAAGTATAGTATAGTATAGTATAGGTACATGAACATGTATATATGCAATTACCCTAATTGTGATAGTACTACTATCCGGTCGTGTCCTGTCGTTCTTGCTAATTGAATCACTCTTGCCCAAGGCTGTAGAGAGAGGCAGTGTATTATGTGTGGTGCATTGTGTTAGTGTGTAATGGTTAGGGTAGTAAGACAGGCAGGTCTATTGGAACGAGAAAAAGGGAGTAGGTATGTGTCAAGGGTACGTTGTGGTAAGAGTATAGTATAGTACAGTATCATATAATAAAATAGCACATAATACAATACTATAAAGTACAATACTATATAATACAGTACCATATAACGCAATAGCATATAATACAATACCACATAATACAGTGTCATATAATATAATATAATAGAAGACAAAATAATACAACACATATAAAGCAATAAATTAAAATAAAACACAGCACAAAACAATACAATACAATACAGTAAACTATAACATAATATGATATGAAGTAATCTAACATGAAAGCGAGAGAAATAAGAAAAACCGAAGAAAAGAATAGATATAATTGGATACTTGGTCAGCGGTTACCATGGAGATAAGGTCTATAGCCAATAATGTAATTTAGCATATGCATCTGTACGTATACAAGTATACAACTACCTATGCATGGTAGTAAGCCAATATATATATTCACATATATATTCACATACACAAAGACAATACATAGACAAACAACACAAACATGAACATAAACATAAACATACATGATGGTCCGGGGTGACTTTTTATCCTTTTGTTATAACGCGTAGGGGAGACAGATCGTGAACAACATCTGGATTCTCCCGAGACTGGTGTGTCAGACTGTGACCTTCGGTCTACTTTGGCATTCAATCGTCTCCTGTGTATGTATGTATGTTAATATAGAAGGATTTAAGTGTGTGAATATTATAAATATAAATTAATGTATGTATGTATGTAAATAGAAATCTATAAATTGCAATATCAGTGGTGGAGAAAACCAAACATAAATACGCAACAATAGCCCAGTCCCTGCCCACTTTACCTTTTTTCATACTCGCGTCTTTTTTCCTTCAATTTCTCTTTATTTAAATCCTGAAGAGTGATTGGCTATCAGTGGAGATTATACTTATAGCAATTTTAATATATAGTAAACGTAAAAAAATAAACAAGTGCCGAAAGACTTGAAGTTATATTAAACTTATTAATAAGAATGATATTAAAAAAAAATTTTTTTTAAAAAGTTATGTTAAAATCAAAATTAGATAATAATTTGGAATTAATTAAAAAAAAGGCATGCCAGAAAGTCATAATTAACACCGCTAATTAACCTAATACCATAACAAGAACCAATAACATCGTCTGCACTATCGGTAGGACGCCCAATAAAGCAATCGATACACAATCACTTACATCCTACCTCTACCTCCTACCCTGTATACCCACTCCCCCACCCTCCCACACTCCCTCATACCGTCCTTCTCCCCTTCTCTATCCCATCGTCCTCACTGGATGGTATATTCTCCTCGCCACTACTGTAAGAGTACTTCCTTTTCCGTCGTATTACTTCAGGCGAATCCTCTCCACTTTTATCACTACTACAATAGAGAGAGAAACAAGTATTATTTACGTTGTCTACTCATATGTTGAATTGAGTTTTGATATGATATATTTGCTAACAATTACACGGAAGTAAACAAGGTAATGATTGAATAAGGATCAATCAAGTAATTAACTTATATCATAGTATTTGTCACTCATTAAAATATATAATAAAGAAACCAATCGGATACAACTGTTAAAACATGACATTTTGATTATCATTATATCTCTCATAACTACTAAAGGGCAAGAAAACGTGCAGATTAAATTGCATTACAGACAATAGTAATATCTCATACAAAACACATTGACAGAGATTTATTTATGTACTTATGCAGAACAATTCATTGAGTAACAGAGATAAAGTAAAATTATAACAAGGAGAAAGAGTGAACCATTGGACATATTATGGTGCGTAAGCGAATAGGAATATGTACGTATGTGTAAACATCGGTATGTCTTTCAATGTATGTTTATGGTGGCAGGTCAATAAACAAATATTTGTATATAATACATAATATATATATGCACATACACATGCATATGTACACATACACATGGAAATTAAAAAAAATAATGATAAAGAG
Source organism: Ichthyophonus hoferi (assembly GCA_002751075.1). Lineage (NCBI taxonomy): Eukaryota > Ichthyosporea > Ichthyophonida > Ichthyophonidae > Ichthyophonus > Ichthyophonus hoferi. The sequence goes on from NAOQ01000002.1 coordinate 291,162, forward strand.
AATGGACCAATTAAACTCACTCGCTAGGTTCCCATTCAGCGTCGGACGAATCAGAATCTGAGGATTGTGCAGGGGTTGCACGTGGGGTGTGGGCTAATAGCTGTAATAGATGAATGAAAAAGAGAGTTAAAGGCATAATATAAGTGGCCCAAATAAATATCCAATCGTACTCATTGGTTCTCTTCCACTAACAATTATCTTCTGGACACATATGCAGCAAAAAAAGCAAAAACATGTACAAATATGATACAGAATATGCAGTGCATATACTATATACTATATTTGAAGGAATGAATATTCATATCCTATATCAAAACATATCTAATAAATATAAATATCAAAAAAGAAAATAACGTAAAGAACAATTAAAAACCATTAAAAATTACACAAACCAATAGACTTACAGCTTTATTTTTATCCTCATACCACTTCTCTAACTTGGTGCGATCTATTCGGTGAATAAAATAATCGATGTGCTTATTGGTCCATGACACCCCCTCTCCTTGGAATTTAATTTGTCGTACTGATAGGATGGCTCCCAAATCTGTTGGCTATCATCATATTAATTATATTATCAGGGCAACTAGGGGTCTAAGCTAGCGACGCGACATGATCTTTATCCTATCATCTATCACAACTTTTATATGTATGCATGTACAGTGGATAGCCTTATATAGTATAGCCTGTCACGTGTTCTTTTAAGAGTCTTTAATGGTATATAGCTATAAAATACAACTACAGTCACAGTATATATAGTAGTATATCATAGAATAATATATATATATATTTATAACTATATATAATTATACAGAAGTTGACGACGACACATAAAGAAAGGGAACCAATCAAAATAATTTCAGGCCAGAAGTAGGTTTTACCGTCTAGTGTGCGTTCACTTAATCGAAAATTAAGGGGGCAGAAACTGGCTGAGGATACTATAATGGTATCTGTAATATGACGTGAATGTTAGATACTATAATGTAATAGGTGTATGGTAGATATATACCATAATGGTATCAGTAATATGACGTGTATGGTAGATATATACTAGAATGGTACCTCTAATATGACGTGCATGTCAGGCGTAGCTCAGAATATTACTATATAATAGTGGCCACCACTAAAGCCTAGACCAATCAACTACAAATAATAAAAATTAACTAACCAATTATCACATTTAAGTCTTATAATGCCCTCATGCCATTGGCCTAGAGTGCATTCTTAGGAAAAGCTTTAAGAACAATCAAATATTACATGAAGAAAAAGGAATTAGTTGTATTATTTTTGTTCAACATCCGAGAAAGGGTAGCAGAAAGAGAAAGAAAAAGATAGAAAGAAAAAGAAAGAGAGCGAAAGAAAGAAAAAAAAAAGAAGAAAAAAAAAAGAGGAAGAGAGAACAGCACAAGCACCTTGTTTTAACTCCATAAATATTTGTTTTAGGGAATGATTGACAGTGGACGGGAACGCATAATTATTAACAAAGATAATAGTAGATCTATCGATCCACTTCCGATTCCCTGGCTCTAGGAAATCACCCTGTAAAACCCCCGATTGGTATTAGCTTGCTGAATTAGTAGATTATATGATCTGGTGGATGGTGTGATTAACGGATCAAATCGAAAAGCATGACAAGCTATATAAATACAAATACACATATGGTAAAGATAATACAGAGTGTATTTTCCAAAAATAAAATATAAGAAATGTCTATGTAGAAATAAATATCTATGTGCAAGTACAGGTATAAATCAGTGTATGTATAACTGTATGTATCATTGGCAAGAAGTATATATTACACATAGATACACTAATAATAAAACAAGATATCATAGTATTATATATACTGTCATACATACATACATATTATCAAACATGTTATATTGTATTATAACATATCTTAGCCTAACCTAACACAACATAATATAACGTAATATAACAAAACACAACATTTCATACAATATCATGCCACCCACCTGCAATAGCTTGTAATCACCATAAGGCATGTTTTGCTCATTCATTATTCGTTTAAAGTGCACACCCATTTTCTGCAAGAGAAAGGTAGTAGTACACATCAGGGTACATAGGTTGATTGTGTCTAATTAATTAAAAGCTGATACATACACAAAAATGATCGGGGTAGACTAGGCATGCCATAAATGTAGGTAGGTAATCATATATATATAGTACATAAACGCTTTTCATCCTAAGGTGCTGAGGGCACATATCATAGATTGCATATAGCAAAGAAAAACATCAAAAAACAAGAAGTGAATATATATATTTGTGTGTGTGTGATTCCAAAGTATGAAATAAATGTAAACAAAATACAGTATGCAGTCATATAAATAAAAAGTTCTACGTGACTAAATATTATACGATTTAAATAAATACGCTGGTAGGAAAAAAAAATAAAAAAATATGCCGACATGTTTTTAAATATGCCATATACAGTATAGTATATAGTAAAATGTATATTGTATATGGTTTACAGTTTACCCATGTTTTAGATGGAATTTTGAATAGTTTCGTTGCACACTAGTATGCATGAGAAAGACTGCAAGACAGAGGAAGAAAACTTAATCCACAGAATGATAACTATATCATAATAGTTTAATGGCTACAGCGAAAATAGTAGGAAATATAATGGCATCAACGTACTAGGGCATAGTCGTGCGGGATGTCCCGCTTCTCAATACCAACTGATAGTTTACAGTTGGCCTGGGCCGCACACTGCAGAACTACCTGGCCGACCCCTGTACGTGGCCATCATCTAGGTGTCAATAGATATGGGTGCTGAAAAATAGACTGACCAAGACATACCACCCTGCAGAGAGAACATACATAGGCTGTCTCACTAAGATAGTTGCTAGTGTTATCAGACATTAGGTATAGTATAACTATATCTAGAATCTGTTGTCTTTTCCATCTCTTTCCAGATATGTCATAGTCATAGTAAGTGACATATTACAGCGTAAATATAACAAATAAAACAAGCTAGGATATTCTAGGTGCAAATCAGTCATTGGTTTAGCTAGGCCAAGATTAATTATGTGAAATGGATTGTGATTGGAGGACTATATTAGATTATTATCTGTAACAGGTCCATTCATAGACAATGCGAGGATCGCTAATACAAATAAACACCATTGCACCCGACTATATTAGGTCATTATATGGAATATAAGCTAATGAAAAATCCGATTAACACCAATCGAAATTAATATCATTGGACCCAATATATGTATAACAAAAATTATCACAAACATATAATTGGATTATATACCGCTTCCTAGATCCATAAACGTATCAGCTTCAGTGACGGGAACCTTTTGAACAATGTCGCTTACAATGTCAAAATTAAACTCCCCGTATACCTGTAATATTATATTGTGATTGGTTGGGTTTTATCTTTAAAAACAATTTAAATTTTTATAGCAATCTCTGCTGTTTCATGAATGCACAAATCAACAAGCAAATAGTGAGAAGATTCGGCATAGGAAACGGGACTATAGCAGGTGTGACAAGTAACCAATGAGGCTCCATTAACGGACAAAACAAAATAGTATATATCACTGTATTATATATAAAAATATTCAGTCAGCATAACTTATTTTAATCTAAAGTATATAGAAACCCATACCTATATACCTACCTACCTACATATCTACATACATACGGTGTATAATAAGAAATGAAAGAAAGAGAAAAATACAAACAAAAATTAAACAAGGAACTAAAATAATAAGCACTATATATAATATTATGACAACGTGTTCAATGAGGCAATAGTATATTCGGCCTTGGGGTGTATAGAGTTTATCACGCTAGAGTGTATAATAGTTGTATAAGCTGTGTAAAGGAAAGTATATATGGATATGTGCGTGTATCTTATCCTTTGGTGATGCATTTGTATATGTGTATGGTATGTGTATGTATGTATGTGTGTATATGTGATTGCCTATATGTGTATGCGAGTATGTGTATGTATATGTATATATGTACGTGTCTATATTAATGTAGCTGCGTATCTCGGTGTTAATTATATATATAATAAATTGACTGGCTGTAGTGAGAACAAAGATACATAAACATAGGACAATAATAACAAATTTTTAATGACAATTTTATAACATTTAAAGTACTCAATATAAGTATCTATGATAACATAACTAACATAATCCAAAATCATAATAGCTCAGAAAAACCCATAATCAAACAAAACCAAACATAAAGGTACACTACACACTTCTTCTGAGAATCCTTCATAGTTGTTTAGTTTCTGTGGATCATCCAAAGAGAGGTCGTAGACCTTAGACATAATAGCTTTAAGACTATTGATGCGCCGTAACTCACTGACCCATGCATCCTGTAAAGTATATGTATGTATGTATATATATAAATATCTTACTGTTAGTAGGCTAGATTATGAGGTACCCCTAGTAGACATTAAACCAAAGATCACAAACCAATATGTATATATATATATATAT
>NAOQ01000002.1:311138-323428 GCA_002751075.1 Ichthyophonus hoferi
AAAAAAAAAAAAAAAAAAAAAAAAAAGAAGTTTTGAACGGTGACGAAATCGCGGTTCCCGTGTTGTTCCTAATTTATTTTTACCGCGCTCTGCTCTCGTTCGCAAAATCGTAGATTCCGTGTAGATTCTAATTTATTTCCGCGGTCTGATCCGGATTTCCGATTGATTTAATTTAAAAATAGCTAATTACCGCTTGGAGGTGTGATCATTCTTTATCATTAGCCTACTCTAATATGACAACCAATAAGGATCTATAAGATTGACTGATACTTCATTTGGACTGAAATATGGAGGGCAGCTATATTGACGTTCGCGATAAACGAGGTTTTCAAAAAGGATAAAAAAGGAAAACAGCCAATAAAGACATATATAACGACGCATAAAACATTATAAAAAAGCCTTGCGTTTTTATAACTTTTTAACTATATATTATATAAATATCTAGATATATTCTTATTGATGGTTAGAAGGTTCTTGCCCTGTTTTCCACAACAATTGTATTTTATTAATGCATAGTTCTTTGTTTGCACAAACTTATAATCTACAATGTTAATATCTTTCTCCTACCGAGAACATTGAGAGCTGCTTAGTTACTTTTCATAATAAAAAAACTAATACGTACACCCAGCCTTAGCACTTTTCACTGATAGTTTACACTGTGCTATTACCACAAATGCACCAAAGTGTACTAGGGCAGGATGCTCTCCTTGATTTATAAAAAAAGTACTTTAGACAGCTGAGAATAGAACCATATTACAATGTATTTTTTTTCTCGTCGATCTCAGCTTATCCTTCTATTGAAAGACAATCAAAGCTAAGCGCTGTTTTTATTGCGCTAATCCAGCACGAGATACTTCTAAACGACAAGTCATTAGAGTCCCTAAGACTGTAGACAAGTCGCCAGAACTACTGCAGATTGCTATCAAAGCGGATTAGAGCTAAGCGCTCTCTCTGTCACTCGCCCTGCAAGAGATGCCTCTAACCAGTACCTAATTACTGGAAATTGCTATAATCCTTATAGGGGTTGTTTACGTTTTCACGTTTTAATTTGTTAATGACTTTTATTTTCTCTTGCCGAACTATTGTTTAGTATTGACTGCTTTGTTTTAAGTATCTTTAACAAATCATTTCCACCAGTAATTGAGGGTTTGATGGTGCAACAAGACAATCGAGTGTGCAATTGGCGGCTTGATGGTTATATGACAATGGCGTTGACTAAGTATTATTTAATTTTGAAAGAAATCACCCACTAATAGATTATCATTTGTCGATTGTTTATAGGAATATATACATCTATTTATATATTTAATTTCACACCATGGAATTTAGGTAAGTGCTTTTACTTGTTTTTGTTTTCCTGTTAGATTTATACGTCAGCCAATTAAAAGAGCAAAACTACTCATTTGTTCGTTCTCTTATGACTAATAAAAATGCATACCTCACCATAAAAAGCCAAATATATAACTAATAATTTAAACAATGTTTTATTTAATTTAAATATTTATTAAAATTAATATAAATTGCAATGCAAGAACATCAACCAATTTTTTTTTTAATAATAATAATAATTAGACTAAGCATGTATTTACATGATGGAATGTTTACCCCGGTTAATAAATGGACCAATAAATACAGAAAGCCAATGATAGATTACTGGGGCTGGGAGAGTCCTAAGTAAAATCACGAATCATCAGCATTATAACTACGCTGAGATTGTACTAGTATTACAATAAATTACCAATAAACCTATATATATATCTATTATAAGAATTAAAAATTGGCAAATAACTGGGGCGGCCCCAGATTTGAAGTACATAAAATATTTGCAACTTGTGTTGCTACTGAAGATTATTCTGTTTAAATGAAACAGTAGTGTTTTTTATTTTAATCCATATACGACTCTGTAGGGTGCTTTAATGATCAAATTAAGTGACCGAACCTCAATATACGATCGTGCTTTATCGTAGATTCGTTAATTTTGAAATATAAACATACCATAAACCAGAGAACTATCTTATCATATGCGATTATTTTGTTATTGCTCCTAGTATAGAATTGAAATACTTTCAAACAGTATTTTGTCAACACCTTGATTTATTTTGAAATTGCATATTCTCGCGAACCTTTGTGTTCTTTTAAAAGTAAGTGTTTGGAGGGATCAACGTGTATTAACGTGTATTAACGTGTATTAACGTGTATTTACATTGTTGATAGCTGGAACCTGCTATTCTTCATTGGCTCTTACTTTTTTTTTCTTTTAAAAAAGAAACAACAGGCTAGGAGTTGCACTTGTTATATTTACTCATTTTTGCTACCTGACAATCAGAGTATTAAAAGATATGGGGTTGTGTTTACGTTCATGACTACATGGACTTTAAGATATTATATTCATGTTGTCGCCTGACTCATCGATCAAGCCCAGCAAATAGCTTTTTTATAAGTATCCGTAATATGCCTTAGTTAAAATCAGATTACCGATTGCATTAATAATTAATAAGTAATACTAATGTCTGTCGACTTCTCATCACTAACAAGAATCATAACATTTGGTGCGAAACAGCAACCATGGTGGCGGACGAACGCGTTGCTCAGCTAAAGACAATAGCCGAGGATCTTAAAAGTAAAATTCAAACCCAAAAGGCTACCAAGAAGGATACAACACTCAGTGACTTTAGCAATGGTACGAGTTAAGTGTTCCCTTGTACCCCGCTCCCCCGTACCCCGCCACTTCATTGTTTTTATCATATTCACATTACTCTGCTCATGCCTCTAAACATGGCATCACCCTGGACTCATGTTCCCTCCATTTTGACATCACCCTGGATCCATATAAGCATATAATATAAACATAGAATACAGGTTTAATGTGTACACTGTGATAGATACATTGTAAATATTTTTTTTAAAAAAATACATTCTAATAGAAAGATTAGCATATGCCTGTTGTAATACATAACTACATCATAGACAGAAATATTTGAAATTTATAAGTTACACATTATACAAACAAAATAACTTTTGTTTGTATTTTAATCACATTTTCCGCAGTGAAAGCTGTAAGCATAGCGTTATATATGTGCAAATGAGTGTCAGTAGACTACACAATTTAATGATTTACCTTTTATATTATTCTTATTCTTCTCTGCTTTATAATGCTTCTCACGTTTTTTTTTATAGGCCCCTCTATTAATTTTACTCTTAGTTTCTCAACTTGCGGTCAAGTGTTATTAGAATTAGAACAATTTTAGTTTAATATTACATAGTATTGAGTAAATATGTGACTATGAAGCAGTATAGTTTTATGTGTAGACTTCTACCAAAACATAAGGTTGATAGTGAAAAGAATTGACATTAATCTTTCCGAAGGGGCCGAACCTTCATCCCCTCATCCCTTCATTTATTTTATATTAACCATTTATTATTATTATTATAGATATTGCTGATATTCCAATGATTCAAATGCGGATACGCAAGAATCTAAAAGGTCACGTAGCAAAAATTTACGCTATGCATTGGTCAACAGATAACAAGTAAGTCATTTTGTTTGATAACCATTCAATTAGGATAGAAGGATGTGTACTAGAGTTTGTATTAGCAATTCCATAACATGGTATTTTCATTGTGAAATTTTTCTATATCTCTCTTGTTCATTTGTTCTAATATTTTTAGTTTAACTGATTCCTTTATATCAACCTTGCAGTGCGTCTTTATCCTTAGATATGTCTTGTTATTTTCCTCTTATTTCTGTGACTACCTCTTTGGAAAATTAAGTAAGGATAACCAGAACAAACAGACAAATTCTTATCAACAAGAGCTTAGATAATGAAATGGCACAAAAGTACATTGTGAGAGGGGAGAGCACAGTTCCTTATATATACATAAATTAACAACCTCTTAACAAAATAGAAATGATCAATGAGAAGTGGGGCAACACTATTATTAAATTAATGTTGCGTTTTATTTAGCGTTTACTATTAGTCATTGTTCCATTCTACCATTCTAGCCTGAACTAATTGTATCTTATCTCATTTCACAAACGTAGACATCTTGTGAGTGCCTCGCAAGACGGAAAACTCATAGTGTGGGATGCCTATACTGCCAATAAGATCCATGCCATTCCTCTACGATCTTCTTGGGTTATGACCTGTGCTTATGCACCGTCTGGCAATTTTGTTGCATGTGGTGGCCTGGATAATTTATGTTCTATATACAATCTCCGAACACGAGAAGGTTCTGTGCGTGTGAGCCGAGAACTGTCTGCACATACAGGTGTGTATTGTGGTGTGATGGAGTATTTACGCCTTGCCCTTTGATACGCTATAGATATATATCTTAATATATCTTATAACCTTTATGTAGAATATAGAATCGTCAAGAGTTTATAGCAATTTGTTTTCTAGTGGAACTTGAAATTTATTTATTAAATCCAGTTAGGTAATTCCCTACTAGGGATATAGGATGAGAGACATGATACAATCAAATGCATCATATTCGGATCATATTTCTTTTTAACTTTATATTTCTTCTGAGCTATTTTTCTGTGTTTATATACGTTTAGTCATAACCACACACCCGTTGATTCAACACCTACACATATAGTATCACATATGTATAAAATAGTCATAAAGAAAAAGAAAGAGAAGAATGGGAATTGGAAGCGTTGTGTACCTTAGATATTTGATGTGAATCACACCACTCACTTAAATGTCTTCCTGTAATACATACTCCTCATGCGAATTATACTTATACTACTAACTATAAATTTTATGTGAGTTTAAAATATTACTTTTATTTTTTGGGCCCAACTATTTACATTATGTTGTGATTAAACTAAATATGTGTGATTTGGTTGTGTTCAGGACAGGACAGCGTATACAATTCTAGAGGTACATGTATTTCTAAGATAATCCCTTCACTGAGAGAAGATACTCCACCTCGTGCATCTTTAAGCACCATTGATACTTAGTATTTTAAAAAATGGCATTGGACAATATATATTATGTTATAACTAATACCATATCAATCGTTTTGTATTTATATGACAGGAATTAGTTAGGTGTATTCTGCTAGTATTATATTGGTAATGATGGAACAAGATGAATGCAAGCATAAGCGAATCTAAGATATGCATTTATATTAAATATTAACAGTGACGATGAATGATAAATATGTTTAGTTACATAGAGATTATAAGTATTAAGTGTAATATTGTGTATTATAATTGGCGTTAATTGGAAATAGTAAAATGTACAGCATATGTATTAATTCATTCAAATACAGGTTACTTATCATGCTGTCGATTCTTGAATGATAAAGAGATCATCACTAGTTCTGGAGATATGACTTGTGCCCTATGGGATATCAAAACAGGACAACAGAAAATTCAGTTTCAAGGTCACACTGGCGATGTTATGTCCCTTTCCGTATCAAATGATAGTCATACATTCTTATCTGGTAAGATTTATTCTCTGGCTTATAGTTGTGGGCTAGCTAATGTGCCTGTTGTCTGTATCTTGAATAGAAAAACAAGCTGCAATGGGTGTTCACTGATAAGTGTGAGCAAGTGTGGCTATTGGGTTTGCTCATATTAGATTCATATTATTTTATACGTTTGAATACCCAGGTATACAAAATTGCCTGCATACCTCCTATACCATAGTTACATATGCGCACATCCATATATTCATCCATCTATACACACATACCTAATATCGTACGTTACTATCAACTGGTTAGTAACGTAATGAATAGATAGTCAAAATATACAAGCCAAGTGTTTCTTGGCTAAGATTATTAAATCTGACATATAAATATAGATGAAGTTGTTTAGAAGTGGCTGGCTACAAACAGTTATATAAAGAAAAAGAATGCAATTATTACATAGGTAATATAGTAGACTATAGTGGATGTGCATGGCATATTATGTCCAGCAAACGGGAATAACTCACCAGTAATATCTATCTATGCAGGTGCCTGTGATGCACAGGCAAAGCTATGGGATATCCGAACGGGAAAATGTATACAATCATTTTTAGGGCATAAGTCTGATATCAACTCTATTGCATACTTCCCTGACTGCAATGCATTTGCCACGGGGTCTGACGATTCTACTTGCCGGCTAGTTGATATCCGCGCTGATTGTGAATTGAATGTGTATGCTCATGATAGTATTGTTTGTGGAATTACTTCCGTTTGTTTTTCAAAGTCTGGTCGTTTATTATTTGCAGGGTAAGTACTCTCAATCCTTTCTGTGCGTCTGCATTTACTACTTTGGTTTTACGGTTTCATTTGTAGTCTATTTGGGTGTAACCTTTATTATTAGTAAGATTTGTTTGCCTTCCCCACTTTTCTTTACCCACCACTCCACGCCCCAGCCATCTAAACCACTTTTCTTAGTAGATAGAGAGAACTCAAACCAAACGATCGTTATTGTCACTCCCTATCTACTTCATCTATAGACACTTCATGCCTAACTCGGGCTTAAATTGAGCCCCCCCCAACCCTATTGTATTTCTTCTTCCACCGTTCCTAATATTTAATTATCTGGCGTTGTTTTTCATTTGTCTCCCTAGTTATTAATAATTTATATATATTTATACTTTCCACTCTGCTTATACAACCCAACTTCCCATTTTTAGATGTTGCCATTTCATTTTGTTTTTTTGTACCATGTTATCATTTTTATACTTCCATTCCTACATACTCATTTATAGGTTTAGTGGTTCAGACCAGACAGTAATACGTGTAATATGTTATTATTAACGGTTGTGGTACTACAGCTATGATGATTTCAATTGCAATGTGTGGGACGTTATGAAGGGAAATCGTGCTGGACAGCTTCAAGGCCATGAGAACCGTGTGAGTTGTGTTGGTATGTCCGGCGATGGACTAGCACTATGCACTGGTTCCTGGGATGCAGTCCTAAAAATATGGAATTAAGATGAAATACAAATGTAATAGTATGTGACGAGCATGCTGAGAGCAACATTTCTACACTTTGTTAAGCTGAAATGTCAACTAGAACAACCTGCTCTTCAAAGAATGAATTAGCTAATTCGGGTTTATATTTGTATTTCGTTTGTTGGCGGAGTTGATTATGTTATATTATGTAATGGAAACTTTGCTATAATTGCTATCACCTATTTCTCCTTTACCTACGTTGTTTTAATTAAATTCCTTTCATAAAATTTGGTGGTTAAAAATAATAGTTTCCTGGTGTACAAGCACGGAATGAGATGAGTCTATAATTCCCTCCAGTTGTGTAAAAAAGTAATAATCACTGGTAAATAATTGTACATTAAATATTAAATTGACGATTTTTTTGAACTCCAGAGTGATGGTTCAAATATTCGGCTGATAATAAATAAAACATGTTTGTTGCATTTCAAAGGTGCGCCTTGATGGCGTGTCGATATAAATTTACATATATGTGTTCCTTATGCAATTGAACATGCGTTTATTTGCATACAAAGTTTATTGGTATATTCTATACCAAGGGAAACCTCCATTGCATTTTGTCTCGAAATAATTGAAGATTCTGAGTTGTAGTGTGGATCATAACTATTTGTTTGATATGACAAACTACCAGTGTTATCAGAATAAAAAGCCACTCCAAGTAGCCTTTATTGGAAGAATAGTGAGCATTTTACTAAATATGTTTTTTCTTTACAAGTTACAAGCAATTTATTTACTATTCTTTACATAGTACTCAAACTCGTGTGCGCTCACGTTCGGTTTATTTAGCAGTTAATCAAAATTCATTGGGTATACAAATAGAAGTAAACTTTAGTTTTAAACAAAAACCCTGCTCATGTCGAGCCTTTTAGATCATAAAAATATAAAAATGTTAAAATAGTACTGAAATTGCCAAAACCCGACTTCATTGGACCTAAATTTTATCTTTTAAATCTAATCGAATTCCCAGCATTTTACAAACATTAGGTAAATCTATATTAGGTTACTAATTGTAGCTTAATATTGTTTTGTACCCTTGTGTGTTTTAGCAGGAAATATTACATTTTATGTTTTATTTAAAGATCGTTGTTCTTCAAAATCAGAGTTTTTTTTATGATCTTACATAATTATAATAAAATAGTCTCCAATTATGGAAGGAAAACTTGTGGTCCGCAGTATACCAAAAATGACGTGCTAAAATGTGTTTTCTCTATAATTATGGTAAATCAATGATAGATGCAGCAAAAGAAATTAATGTTTCATTTGCAAAGATTTTCAATGTCATTTATGGAAAACAGACTGGATCAAAAACTGGGTTAATATATCTTTTGGATGAATCAGAAAACCAAATTTTAATGGCATTGGAACTACTAACGGAATATATGTGCTCATTCGATGGGTACATCCTTCACTTACTTGTTCGATTTCACTTAAATGGAATAAATTGGACAGTACCCAGATTCTCAGAGTATATGCCATGAAATGAGAGGACTAGTTGTACTATTTTGTAACTCGATACGATCTGACTACAAGAATATCTGCCAATATTAAATCTTATATAGCAGGGGTTAATGAGCAGGTGCTAAATAAATTTTCTTATGAACCTGAACCCGCACTTCAAGGCATTCTTCCTGAAAACATATACAATTTCGTCGAAGAAAATATAATAAATAATTCTGGTGTCTCCAGGGCACTTGTATAAGATGTATATAAACCTGTTCAACAGGTGATTTAAAATTAAAAAAAGGCATTTCGGTAATGTTTGCAGGCAATGCAAAAGATAACTACGGCTCTCCAATGGTTGTGTACCAGGAAAAAAATGTGTTGTAGAACATATAATGGCATCATACCAAGTTCATGGTACAAAAAAGTTTAACGGAGTATTGCTTGATGATATAAATATAAAGTATGAATATGATTTATTATTATTATTATTATTATTATTATTACTCAAGTAACTAAATATTCAAAGGTCTCACAATACTGTTATGTGCTTACATCCTTTGCTCCATTATTAAAAGCATGAAAATAGGATGTACTATATCATTCTTAGTGAAACTAAATAAATACATTTTTCCCATTGTATTGTACAAATAAGATATAATAATATATATGTGAGCATTTACACCAATGAGGTAGCTAACTAAAGAGCCATTATAGGAAGACAAGCATATGTGGGGAACACAAGTAAAGATGCCTCCCGGTCGGCGCTCTCCTCTCATACGTACGCAATAAAAAAAAGCAAAAGACGAAGTTTCGTAGCACATGAAAAAAACACCTAGCATTTAATTCGATATTTGTAATAATCACATCGTTATTATAATGCCTAGTCCATCGCTGGCACTCGCATACGATAGGCAGTGTTCAGACCTCTCGCTCGTTCAGAAGTCGGAGAACTGCATACTGACACTAGATAGTGATAATAGTATTTATTTACATAGTAGCATAACACCACGTAATGATTGATCTCATTGTGCAATTTCCTCATTCACCCCCAAGCGCATCAAAGCATCTATCCCTTCTAAATTAGAACAGAGATACAATTACTACAGCCAGTTACTTAGAGAATTGTTATATGGGCTTTCTCCAGAACCTCTTTTACAACAACTGAGCCTTAAAAGACAGATCTGATCAAGCAGCTATTACTAACGCTGGTCAAACAATATTAACCACCACTAGTTATATAATTGGAGACCCCGACAACTGTGTAAAGTCGATAGAACTGAAAAGAATTCTGATAAGAACTATAAGGCTGTATTATTATAACAATTACATTATATATATGCCCTATACAGGTTATCAATAAATAGTTTTTGAATACTAAAAGAATTAACAGAATTATCTAGTTATTTGTATTTCAACATACTATACATATATGTAAGCATAATTTTAAAAAAAAAATCAAGTTGGACATTTTAACTGCATTAAACTAGACTGCGTTTACCTTCATTCTATTAACCTAGGCCAGACAGGCTTGTCTTATACCAACTTACAATATAATTGTTTTTACAGTCGACTATCTCAGGACACTCATTAAATCATTAATCAATTATCTAAGGCGTCTGATGATTCGGCTGGACCTATAGTAGAATTTTGCGGATGAGGGCCATTCATCTGTTGTTCTACCATAAACCAAGGCACCCGATTAGAGCGTGATTTAGGTCGGGGAAGGGGAACGCATAATCTGGGGCTAAATACCTGAGGTGAAATTGGCTCAGATGACATTGGTGAAATGGGTGGTGAGATTGGCTCAGAAGATGGCCTTGGTGAAATTGGTGGTGAAATTGGCCCAGATGATGACATTGATGTAATTGGTGATAAAGTTGGATCAGACCCCATCTGTAGGAAACATTAGTCTTAGTGCATAATTTGCGATATATACCTAAGTAAGTAAGTAAGTAAGTAGGTATGTATGTATGTATGTATGTATGTAGGTATATAAACGCAGGGGTAATGATGAATATAGGCAGGTGTGAAAAAAGTATTGTCTGTATGATGTGTATAAATGTATGTATACCAAAACTATGCATAAGTTACTCATTGATAAATTAATACCTCTTTGTCTTTGCGTATGAGTAATGGAGATCTTGGGGGAGATCTTGGGGGAGATATCAGGAGACTACGGAGCCTTATATCTGTTGAAGGTGTCAGGGGTGGTGAGAGTGCGGTCTGTACTGGTACTTGATCCACTTTCTTTGGACTCAGTACTAATCGTGGCAATAAATCCGAGATTGAACCCCTTGTTACAATGTCTGCTGATGGCGATGATGATGTTACTGGCTCCAGCTGTTTAGAAGATCCTATATATGGCTTCAAGATAGGTGAGGAAGAGACTTGCTTCAAGGTAGGCGAGGTAGGGACTGACTTCATTTCCGAATTTCCAGAATAACTAGGAGGTAAAACGATTTCAAAGGAACTCTTGAAAATTGAGGAACTGCCATCGGCAAGGGGAAGAATTGAAGGGCCTTTGGCAAAGGGTGCCACGTTAATTGGCGCGCGACGGTATGTAGCATAAGGTGTAACAATCGTAGGACGTTCCCTATTACAGAGTTAAGTATGTATTAGTGTATCTATATACATATCCATGTCTATTATCCTTTGGCAGAGGAACCAATAACTGTAACTACAAATTTTAAAGGTGTAGGTTGCTTTGACAGAGATAAAATGAAGATACGCTATAAATAGATCATGGATATATATTTGCTGTAGGAAGCAAAAAAGAAAGAAAGATTTTGGTAAAGGAAATCATTGCAAAAGGCTAAGATACAAACAAATATGAGTACATTTACACGTATGTATGCTTATAGGAATGGCAACTTGTAACTGATATTTGCTAATTCTGATACATTTATATATGTCTGCATATAAGTATATAAACATTAATCTACGTATGTCTGTATATATTTGTTTAGAAGTGTATACATAAGGTATGGACGAGCAAATAATCTAATTAACAGTAAGAATTAACCTTGAATGTGTTTCTGAATTTCTAGTATCCCAATATAGGTAATAGGAAATTAATTTATTGTTCAAAAAAAATTAAAAGCGGAATCAAAGAGAGGAAGAGAAAATAAACAAAGAAAGAAAAAATGAGAGTACCAGAAATAGTAATGCATTGAAAACACAGAAATAGTAGACATTAGACATTTACTTTTTGCATCGCCTCTCAAATTCCGGTGACCCAATACTCATCCCCTCTGTTGATTGGTGAATTATGAAGTAAGAAATGTATTCCAATTGGTTGATTTGGTCATTTTATTTATTATTTTTACCTTACAATTATTATCACTTAATGACTTTTCATTTAATGCTTTTTCAATTATTCTAATCAACCATATGTAATCACCTCACCTCTGGATTTCAAATCAAATAAACAACAATAAAGTAAGGTTCAAATTATATATAATGTTGGTGTATGTTTGAAATAACACGAATTATTTCAGAGAATGTAGTACAGTATAGAGCATGTATAGTAGAGTATAAAGCATGGTATAAAGTATAGTATTAGTATAGAGCATAGAGTATAAAGTATAGTATAATATAGAGTAAAGTAGAGAGTACAGAGTATAGTAATAGTATAGAGAATATTATGGTATAGAGTATAGTAATAGTAAAGTATAGTACGGAGTATAATATAGAGTATATAGTATCTGGTTAGACGTGGCTTGCTATGTTTTATTCAATTAATCTAAAGAACCTAAAAAAGAAAGAAAAAGAGCCAGGTATATTTAATTATCTATTTAGCATGACCGAGTAGGCTATCGCAAAACAATAAACAACAATATTATATTGTGCCACTATAAGGCGGATATTCTATGAAACCAAACCATCACATA
>NAOQ01000002.1:331887-344456 GCA_002751075.1 Ichthyophonus hoferi
AAAAAAAAAAAAAAAATGAACAAAAAATGAAGCAATTATAGAAGGAATAAAAAATATAAAAAATAGACCGAAGTAAGATAAAACAAAGCAAAAGAAGAGAAAGAGATTATAACACAAGAACCTACATACCTCAAAATCATTGGGATCTCGTTCACCTCTCTCTACAATAAACTGAAAGAAGCCTTGAGTTTGAAGTATCTCGGATACGAAATCCTGTATGGTATAGTCCCCCATAAAACAATCATGTTTATATTACTATTATTCACAGAAAAATAGCTTTTATAGAGCTTGTCGTGTTGATACTCTGATACAGGTATATGATAAACTGGATGGTAACTAAGGGAGAGGGTATAGGTAGAAGGAGGAAAAAGGTAGTTGAACGGTAGGAGAATAAAAAATAATAGGAAGGGAACGAAGAAAAGAATATTCAGGAAAACCATATATATGGATATATGGAGAATGTGATAAAAAAAGATAAATCAGCGGAAAAATAATAATAAAAATATACGAAAGACAAAATAAATTACCTTCATGTCTTTATCTACTGATAAAAGATAGCCTTCAGAATTAAAGGTTCCATCTTCTTTCATATAGTCCCTGTATCCCTGAGTAGTGGAAAGAGTATCCGTTAGTGCAATACAATAAAATGTCATATAGTATAATATATTATAGTGCCATATTATGCAATATCCTACAATATAACATCATCTAATATCATATAATAACGTGTAACAGAATACCATACAGTATAGAATATAGCGTATTACAATACAATACCACAACAAAATAAAACAAGACAAAATAAAAAGCAGTAAAATAAAATATAATATAAAAAGGTGTAGTATAGTATAAGTCCATATAGTAAATAATCTAATCCAATATTTACTATTAACCAATAGGGGGTTTTCTATAAACCAAATGGTTCATTGATAGTAAACTCCTTCCCCCTATCTTACTGCAGAAAACCTCGATCTATACAGGTAGTATTTAACTTAACAACAATGCCTACGGTTTAGATAGGTTAAGTCATAAAGGCTTTAATAACAAACCCAGTAATAGAGTATGTTTATAACACATATATACATATATATGATCAGCAGAATATGTCATACGTCATATATGTAATGTGATTGGCACACAAAGATGACCCAGTCAATCTATCAACCCTTAGTTTCCATGCTATTATTATAAAATGTATCGTACAATAAGAAATAATCTAGGCCACCGAGGTGTTACTCCTCCCCTACCCCCAAAATCCTTATCTTCCGCATTTTTATGTACTATCTCTTATTGGTTCATGGTTCTTTACATCTATTTAATTATTAGTGCTTGCTAGCTACGTAGATTAGTGTACCCTAATTATTGGTCACAATCACTAGCACATCTCGTGGTTTACTTGCGGTATTATACTATCCACCTGATATTGCCCCAATAGAATTCTTAATTATTAATAAAGAATTGGTTGCTGGCCAGGCAATATATACATATGATAGATAATACTTACAAGCAGGAGAGTGACCAGGACGTTGAGAAAAGCATCCTTCATCACTTCTACTTCAAATCTAGGGCCACAAGGACCGCAACTGACAGAACAGGTCTTAGAATGGTAGGCCAGCCCACATACTAGGTTGTTAAAGATGTGTGTATGTTTGTATGTATGTATATATGTATGCATATTAGTAGGTATGATAGTATGATAGTGTGTATGAGAGTACGATAGCATGTGTGATAGAAAGAATATGTGCATAATAATATGCATGTATGTACATGTATGTACGATACCTTTATGTGTTATGCCGTGGCTAAAATAGGTATGACAGGCAATCAAGCAAACTTGCAAGAAAATACAGGAAGAGAAAAATAATAAACACTTACCCATGCATGATACGGCATTTTGAAACGGTCGTAAAGTTTTAGCACAACAACTGCAATATTTGAGTGTTGTATAATGTTTCTGTTTGGGTGCAAATCATTGATTACATACTATGTGTTAAATATATACACTATATACCCACTTTAATTCGCTAATTAAATTTCCAAAACCATAAATAAACTAAGTAAATTATACTATAATATAGTGAGATATACTATACCATATTGGGATATATTATACTATAGTGAGATATACTATACCATACTATAGTGGAATATACTAAACTATAGTGGGATTTATTATACTATAGTGAGACATACTATACTATATTGGGATATATTATACTATAGTGAGATATACTATACTATACTATAGTGAGCTATATTATACTATATTGGGATATGCTATACTATAGTGGGATATAATTCTTTATGAAATATCATTTTATTATAGCTATTATTAGTAAGGTACATAGGTGCATACATACTTCACAAAGATAACAATAAAATATCCCATCATTACCAGTATATACCCTATATACCATGTTTTCTATAATAATGTAAAGGGTATAGTTAAAGTCCCATTATAACATAATACGCATATACCTTATTCCTCACCTGTTCAAACCTATGAATACCAAAGGTCCCTTGGTTGGATTCTGGTAATATTCTGATAAATAGTGAGCAATAAGTATTGGTTTATAAAACAAAAAATAGAACATAATAGAGCAAGTGGATGGTAGGATAACACAACATCATGCGCATATACATTCTCACTTCCTTCTCAACTTAATATATACTATCCTTATACGACTGTATTACAAACAAATACCTAAGTTCTACTAATGAAATATTCGCCATATTCTTTTAGCAGCTAATCATTACACTTTGATTGTTGCTAATTAAGGGCTAAAACCAAGATGCTAGGTTCAGAGATGTAGCTATGGCAACAGGTAACCATTCAAATGTAATCGTAATCTCGTACAGGTATGTAGACGGCGTTGATTGGGCTATAGTTATATTTAATATTATATATTATATCTATCTCTACTGTGGGAATAAATCCGTGTGGCACTGTCCCAAGTTTAATATGAAAATGCAATATATATATATTTATATATTGGCAGTCTAGTCAATTCAAGAATATGATCGGCGTTGAATTTTTAATTCATCGTCTTAACCAAGGATATCTGCTATACATGCAACCACAATACCTAATCGTCAGCCAGTACGTTTATATATCCAATAAAAAGTAATAAAACTTCTATATTCTAGAAATATAAAACATTGTTAGTAGCATATACATACATATACACACACTTACAAGCATTACAAGCATCATCTACAGCATACATGCATACACATGTACATGTTAATTACACACATTCATATACAAATGAAACATCACAATGGCATGCATACATACACTTCTATGCACACATATATTTACCCATCGTTGAGAGGTAGTGGTGAACTGCTACGACGCTGTGGCAGTATTCTGATCGCTGGATCTATGTGTCTATAGAATCCAGTACAAATGTGTAAGGAAAGAGTATATGTGGAATAGAGAGCATAGAAGGAAATGTGAGACAGAACTAGAATAAGAGAGAATATGTATACATACATACACACACACATTAATACACATATATAGTGGTATATAAAATAATAAAACAAAGGGACTTACATAGCCCGCATTCGTTGTCTTTCTAAAATAGAGGGAGCACAGCCAGGGGAAGCCGTATAGTCGCCGACATCAACTGTAGTTAGTACTGGCTGGTGAGATTATGTAACTCTATTTATAGCAAACCATTCCTTCTTATTCATTATTCTACTTTCTTCGCTTTGTGGCGGATTTCCTGCCATGTTATTTTACTTTTTTGTTTATCACTTAGTACCTTTATTATTTATACCGCACAATATATAATATAGTATCATGCCGTATGATAATATGTTATTTTTTATGATATTTCACGATATTATATCAGATATTGTGCTATAGTATGATAATACATATACTGTGATATAATATAGTACTGAGTGGTATTATATTATATAATTAAACTAACTAATTCGCGGACCTAATTCCTCCCATCTCTCGAGACTTTAATAACTATTATCACCTATTGCTATTGTGCTTACAGGCTTTATCATTATTACTGTTATTATTATTATTATTACCATTGATATTTTTATTGTTATTATTTTTATGTCTATTCTTAATATGACCTTAGTCAAACAAAATAAAAAGCATTACTACGGTCATTACTGCCAATATCACTATTATTGCCACCAATATTATCCATGTTGCTGTTACTACCATCAGTCTTATTACTATTATTACTACTAATATCACGAATATTAATATTAATACTATTATTATTATTACTGTTGCAATTAAGATAATCATTGTTACTATTATTAATACTATTATCACTGTTATTTTCACTGCTTTTGTTTTATCAAATCATCAACCTGGCTACAGGCTAGCTTAAATAGAAAAATAATCATTTTAAATATATAATTCAATTGGATTATATGTACATTCACCTCACTATCACAGTCCCTCGTTGATATAAATCAAACAACAAAGGTTATCTATTGGCTTATAATCACACGTTTTATCACAGACACCTACATATACCAATCAAAATTTTAGCCAAGTAAAATAAATTAATATTTTAAAATAACAATTTAAATATAAATTATTTTTTATCAAATGAACAAGGTATATTATTATGAATAGTATGATAGATAAACAGGGAGTGGTTGGAGTGGTTTATACCCAAGTCTTTATTGGCTGATACATTCTTGAGGGGTGAATAGCGCAGTTTCGGTATCAGATACTCTCCGTCTTTCTCCATTGAAATATCAAATGCCTGTGAAGATGTAATTGAATATCACATAATCGTATAGAGTATAATATAATATAATACAATATAATATAATACAATATAATATATATGGTACATTTACATGTATCTATATAGCATGTGTACATTAATTATCTCACTAACAAGAAGGTAGAGGGGAAACGGGTGTAGATGGATGCAAAGGAATTTGCCACTGTATATTGACAGTAAAACAGTAGGTAATCAAATATATGTGAGGATAATGTTGTAAAAAATTGAAAGATGAATAAAAAATATCAAAGCAATGCATAATTAAAAATAAAAGGAAAAAAATGATAGGCTGGAATATATTGTTATGGTGATTCAATGCGAGATCCTGTTAGAGGTAGAAGGAAACAAAACATGAAACCTGGGTGTTTGCAACAAAAACTTACTAGAGGTTGGTATTAATGTACTTATGTATGTCTGTATATATGTACAAATTTTCAAAAGCGCCTACATTAAAGAAAGATAGAGACAGATAGTAAGCCACAGAGGGAAACCTATAAACACACAAAAATACAAAGTACATATATATCTATAGAGTAAATTAATAGGTGTACCTCGTCATTATGACCCAATACTCCCTTTGTTATGTTCTTGTTTGGGGCGAAACATACGGCCGCACTAAGCTTTTCTAAAAGCTGTAGACAACGTAACTTGGTTAACTATAGTACAATAGGGTATACGGTGGGTGGTACCTATGGTATACATAGATGTATATTACACTGATTATGATTAATTCTATTTTCATATATTAGATTCATATTAGTTAATAGTTTTATTATGTCGTATGGTTGATAAGATAAATATTATATTGAATTACTTACTACATACATATACGGGTGAGTCATGTTGGTTAAGAAACAGGGTTTTACTCTTAGCTCTTTAAGGTTTTGTAGCATAAATAATTAAAATAAGTTAAAAATATATATGTATAAATGTCAACAACTAGACCAATAATATTAAGTTATAAAAATATTTTTAAAATTAGATTTAAACTCAATTGAAAGAGTAAAAAAACATAGCATATATATATATAAGAACAATTCAACTACCTGCGTGTATTAGTATATAGGAACGACTGGTTATAAAGAGAATTAGACAGGTCTATGATATATAGATCAATACAAGGGGTGATACGATGGAGGATGGAAGATAGCAAAGGAAGGTGGGAGTGTGAGAAGGAGAAATACAAACAACTGCAACATAATTTCAGAGAAAAGACAGTACCTTGGTGTGAATAAGTGGAGGGAGGCCAGTATATGGACCCCCATTAGAGGTAAGTGTGTGATTGTCTAAGTCGACATATACCTGTAGTTGATAGGGTATAGAGTATAAGGTATAAGATATCGGGTATAGGATATAGGGTGTCGGGTATAGCCTATATGGTATAATGTATAGGGTATAGGGTATAGGATATAGGGTATAGGGTATAAGATATAGGGTATAAATCATAAAAAATAAAGGTTATAAGGTATGAAGTGTACGATAAGAGGAAAACCCCACCTTTTGGTACCACAACAGTGCATTACATTGCAGCGCTTGATAGTATATTGTATCACCTTCTATATACATGCATACATACATACATACATACATACATACATACATACATACATACATACATACATACATACATATATAAAAGCATGCAAGCACACAGCCAACCTACCAGTCCGTCTACTAGTTCGCCTGCAGCCATAATATCTGCCTTGTGTATACTATTAACTCCTGCAATAAATGGCATGGGAGCCTAGATCAAGGTACTTAATGTTAAATAATAATTAATTCATTAATATATATATAAAATAGATCATAGTTAGACATCACCATCTTTATAAAGATGAAAAGAGACCAGAGCTATAAGTATAAGTCGTATTGCCTGACCACTATTACATACACATATGCAGTGCTAAAGTAACAGTGTATAGTGTATACATGTAAAATGTGTGATGGTATATGCTATATATGTGTGGGATAACTCAATAAGAAGCAATACGATCGATTAGTAAGCTAGAATGAGGAGGTAATAACAAAAGCGTAGTATAGTGGTCAAAGAGATTATGAGAATCATAATAATACCTGAACAAAGCTTAGCATAGATGTTGGTAGGACAGGTATATATACATGGTACCAGTAGAAAGGGTACAGCAGAGAAATAAGGCATTCTGCTGCAGGATGTAGGACACTATAGGGTATGGATAAATGTCTTGGTGAATAATATAATTACCAGTTAGGGGTCCAGTAAGGGGAAGGAAGAATAGAAAAGACCTAAATAAAGGAAAAAGGAAAGAAGAAACAAATAAAAAATAAATAGCGGGAATGATTGGTGGAATATATATTATTATTACTTTACTGGTTTATTTTAGGATATAGCCAAGGGTTTTTGGCATGGTTATATTATATTGCATGCTAGTCTGTTATAGTAACCTTTTAAGTTACAATTATCACCTTAGAGAGGTGTGTGATCTTAATCATATCGCATACCTGGTGTGCTCCGAAAAGAAAATAATACGGTGTTCTAATAGCGCATGGGTCACGAGGTCAACCACCAATGGCACGCTTAGTCTGCTGAATAAGATTTCCTGTGTGAGAGAGTACAGAGAATAAATAAAGTGGAAGAGCAGGAAGGAGATAGACGGAAAGTATAAGATACATGTTTGGGAGAGACGATATTGGTAAACTAAAAATAATTATGTAATATATAATAAACGAGTGAAAAGAGTAGCATAAATAAGATTAGGTAAATAAATATATATAAAAAAAAGAAAATACAAGAGGTGGTAGAAGAGTAGAATAAACAGCATGGGACAACACAAATGAAAAGAAAATATATATTCTGTCAAATAGGACTACATGTTGAGCAAGAGAAGGGAGAACAGTAAAGTTTCCTTTAACAATATTAGAGATAATAAATAATATAGTGCGTGCCAAATTGAAAATCATTTCAGTAAACTTCATGGCCTGAAATCTGACTGACCCTATCGTTATGTTTGATTAGATGACTATCATTAACTTGGTTGTAAATAACATATTTATTGGGCTATATCTTTATTAATTAATGCAATGAGCTATAAACATACATTTATCCCTCAGTGTATGTATATTTTCCCCTTTTTCTATAGTTATATTTAGGATAATTCCATGTGATAGTATATAGTACGAAAGAATGTATTTGTTAAGACTGATCCAATAAACTGTATATATATTATCATGTATAAATGTCTAGGCTATATTTAAGAAAACAAGATGAAATTAAATTCACTGGTATAAAGTAAAATTAAGTCTTTACTTATGTTAATATTGTTAGCTTGCCTCCGTTGTTATACTAGAAATATATAATAGAGTAGGCCGGTTGATAGTCAGACCTCTAGTAATATTATATTACAGTATGAGTACATACATAGAGTAAGATCAAAAACACCAAAAGAGTTTTCTAAAACACAGTTAACTTTTTTTGCAAAGGACCTTTCGTGTAAATATGACTGAGTATTCATATAATATGATACGATAGTATATAGTATATACCTATATATGGTTTTAAGTATGGAAAATATGAAAATATGCCCACTAACATACCCATTTATATATACATTCCGACATATATAATAAACCAACTAAATGTGGTTTGACGTATAGCTAACGCATGCAATTGGATGTAATTTTTAGGTACGAAAGAGCATTCATTCACGGGTGTATATTTATGTACACTAATATAAATATAATGAAAGAAAAAAGATAATAATACACTAATATAAATATAATGAAAGAAAAAAGATAATAATACACTCATATAAATATAATGAAAGAAAAAAGATAATAATACACTAATATAAATATAATGAAAGAAAAAAGATAATAATACTGAATGGGCGTAATGGTGTGTGGGATATATTTTTATAAAAAAAATATATATCCCAATCAACCTCTGATGTTGTATTTCATATTATATATACCATATTATACTTTATTATGCCATATTATGCTTGGTATGATAATACTAACTTGACAGTTATTAGATTTCTTATATTATGTTGTATTATATTGTATTATACCATATTATACTATATGCTATTCAATCACTTACATAGCAAAAATCAGTAATCACAGGATGATAATGATTGACTGGCGGACGAGAGAAATATAAATCGGTATTGTTAAAGGTTACCATAACTTCCACCTGTGAATAATGTGCACAAGAGAACCCGAATTAGAGGGGAGTCAAGGAAAGACAGGAATACATATAGCGGGTTTGCGTGAATGTATATAAGTATATCTATAGTTATAGTTGAAAGAGTGATAAATATATATACATATGTATCCAGGATATTGTGGCTCCCAGAGCTACCTATCTATCTCCTCTACCTGCCTACCTAGCTATCTACCTACCTACCTACCTACCTATCTGCCTACCTACCTACCTATCTGCCTACCTATCTACAAACATACCTATATAGCTATATACCTATACACCTACTTACCTACTTACTTACATATCTATTTAGCTATAATATTTCGCTTATTAGTCTTTTTTTCATCTATAACAGTAATTAGTATGAGTATATAATGAATCCACGACTAGTGTATATGTGAACATAAAATGACTGTATAGCTCTCTGTACACGGCTTCATAAATCCATAAATCAATATAAAAACACAGACATATGTGAGTGTAATAGAATCAAACATAAACCTTCCAGTCTCCATTTCTTCACGTGTTTATAAATTCAAATGTGTGACTATTAACCAATAATAATACAACTTTACGTCACGCAGTAAGACAATAAAACTGACCTCTCCCTCCACCCATTTCTTTCTACTAATCACAACTTCCCCATTATACCTCCTTCTCTCTCCCCTATCCCATCTATCTACGCCTCATAGCATTAGCCACTATCTATAATTCATAATTGTGATTCTGTACGATAAATTATACAACATTCCCAAAATAAACACACCTCTTTAATATATTTTTCCGTGCATAAGTTCCTTATATGTATGCATGTTGTTTTTAAGTAAATAGGTTTCTCTTTTCACTTTTTCTTTGTCTATATATTTCTCCGTTTCAATATATAGCTGTGCATTTAAAAATGCTTCTGTACAACTTGATATATATATTATTGTTTATCTGTAACCACAATCCTTATCGTACTAAAACATTAAGCAATAAAAGTGCACTACCTTAGCCAAACAACATGGTTGCTGTACAAAAACAGATATATATCAGCAAGAATAGAGCTAGTTAGAGCTACCTTTCCAGGTGGTGGTAGAGGAATTTCCTTGCATATATTAACAATATACCGTTCAAGGGGTGGGATAGGTAGGCTCTGGTTCTGGCATATAAGGTATAGATTACATAGCAAATCCTGCCAGTGGAGTGGGCCCACAAGGGGTTAATAGCGTTAGATATAGATACGTAACTTTCATATTACTATATCAGTATAATTCCTATTATGTTGTTCACGGTATTGCTTATTGTTAATCTCCTTGCTTCTCTGCATGTACATCTATATTATACTACACTTACATAT
Source organism: Ichthyophonus hoferi (assembly GCA_002751075.1). Lineage (NCBI taxonomy): Eukaryota > Ichthyosporea > Ichthyophonida > Ichthyophonidae > Ichthyophonus > Ichthyophonus hoferi. Next base: position 342,185 of record NAOQ01000002.1, read on the forward strand.
TATACCATACTGCATTATATTATACTATACTATACTATACAATATACTCTACTTTATATTATACTATACTATACTATATTAAACTATATCATATTACACTCTATACTATACTATATTATATTATATTATATTATACTAGACCATCCTCTAGAATACACCTTTCTAATCTAATTCTCCCTTTTTCTATTCTCTCCTTAATCATATCATTCTCTACCCTCTAATCTTATTGTCTTTCTTTCTGTCTATGCATTCCCTTATAAGCAATAGCGGTCTATATGGATATGTGAGAGTACAGTAATGTACATGGTATCCAATAAATAAATGTATATAATTACCTATTATAGCAGGTGACATACCAGCAAAATATAATTATGCATATCTTAACACTGGGAAAGATTTAATTATTGGTACGTTAAAAGATAGCTTAATTCACAGGCTGGGGGTAGTGGGTGTCTATAACAAGGAATAAAGAGATGTAAATATGTGTAGAAGAAAAGTTATAGAATAATGTATAGTGGTGTGGATCAGCTACATACCTTGAAGAGAGAAAGATAAGGATAACCACTCATAAGTACCAGACACTTAGGGCCATATAGTTTACATGTAGGAAATTTTACTCCTAATTGATTTTGACTGCATAATGTACGGGTTAATATCTCGTACCTGTCATATATATATGTGTGCTTAAAGAGAGTGAAGAAGAGGAAAGTTGGACGTATGACCAAAAACGTAAATGAGACTTGAAACATAGACAAAAGGATATAGAGATAGAGATAAAAATAGTTGAAGTAATAAATTGATAGAAACCAGTGTAGGTGGCCGGGTGCACTACATCATAGTTTTAAAAATGTACAAGAGTAAAATAAGAATAGAGAATAAAGACAACATACGTATAATAGAAATATAAGAATATAAAATAAAAACAAAAAACAAAAAGAGGACGTGAGAGAAGAAAGAATAGAAAGAAGATTTGGAATGGAAGTAATAGCGAAAAAAATAGAATAATAGCCAAATTGAATAAATATTAATAACAGAAGAAGAAAGAAAGAAATAGAGAGAGAGGGGGGGGGGGACAAAACATATATATATATATATATAGAAAAAGTATAAAACAGTTGAAAAGGAAGAAGAAAATACTTATATCTGCATATCCGCCCCTTTTGTGCATTGATTAATATATATATGTATGTAGGTATTTATATAATAAAACCTAAAGCAATATAGGCGCCCCATATGCAAGACATACCCGTTCCCCTTCTTCATGTAAGCACGTACAAGATTACTGTCCAAGGGTTCATAGAATATCAAACATCCCCCATAACTTCGTGTACTGCAGGTAGACACATACAGCAAGAGGCAAGGTAAGAATAAAAACAAATATATATTATAGATATATTGTTGTGTGTTTATGGTTATCAGCATATCTGGTACTGTAAGAAACATGTTGCTATATTGATATATGCTATATATGTGTGTGCTTTAAGGTCATTAAATTTAATCGTCAGGCTTGTCTCTTTCATTTCTTACAGCATATATATCTCAGGTGCACATAAGCACAATGTATGATTTATAGCCAATAATCATCCATAAAAAACAATTGAAATGCATGGCATCCTTTACCTGTGATTTCCCACCAATAAAACACAAGTAAGGGTTAATAAATAAATAAAATGATAGAATAGTAACAGAATCTTATAAAGTGCAGTCTAAGTTAACAGGGTACTATAAGGTATGAATTCATAGTAAATAGAACTAAAACGGCTAGGAATAGACAAAAATGAGAGAGACTAGGAAAGGGTAGGTTGGATTATTGCAGTAGATGCATCGGATAATAACTATTCTGTTAAAGATATACAGTAAAGGTAGGAAATGGGCACTAGTTCAAATAATTTAAACATCCATTAAAGGCATTCGCAGACTAATATTGGTTTAATCGTTAATCATAAGTACCCTATATGCATATAGTATGCAGATAATAGATAATAATATAGGAGAATAATATACTCATAGTACTAACCAGATAAACATGTTTGGAGTATGCTACCTAGCCAGACAGCCCTAAATGCTAATCATTGTATACACTTCTATCTCCTCCATTTAAACACGCTCTAATACATGATAAATCATAGCCCACGAAGGGGATAAATATAAAATAGGTGTTATATATATGACTAGATATTTATATCCGAGTTTGTACGTCATTATGAAGCCATATACATGTGTACCTGATTGGATGTTATCTCCTATATATATATATATATATATATATATA
>NAOQ01000002.1:345032-365947 GCA_002751075.1 Ichthyophonus hoferi
TTATCTCTATATATATATATATATATATATATATATATAGTGATTAATGGTAAAGTAATGTTTGTTCTATTAATGTATTATCCCAGGCTAGATTGGGTACCTGGGAGTTAATTATGTTGTCAAAAAAAAGCTAACTAAGAGCAATTTAAATTAATTAAAAAGAAATAAATAGAAGAATAGATAAATGCATTTGCATATAAGCCGTCGATATATAAGGGTAGGGAAACATTGCGCACCCCATCTCATCAGTCATTGCAAAGGTATGAAACTTGGGTGTAATGTAGGAGGTCGAGATGTCGAGTTTGTCAGGAAAGCAGAACTCTAGGACAGCTTCACTCGGTAGAATGGTGTCCTGGGGTCATAATTACATGTATATTATGGTATTTATATATATTTGATAGTAGAGTAAAGTATAAGTTAGCAAGTATAGTATAGTAGAGTACGGTATAGCATATCATAGTATAATATAATATAGGACAATAAAATATGATATAATCAAACGAAACAAAACAAAACAGAATAAATTATATTATACTATAATATCATCATAAAGTGCTATTTATCCACTCACATATAATATAATAGTCTGTATAGCGAAACTAGTTGTCCTACTAGAAAAACACCTGCTCATAGTATTTCTTAGGCCTCTTGGTAATATATCTAAAAGAGGTCAACATAGTGTATTATATTTTATTTTATTATGCTATAATATAACATACTATACTATATTACATATATATATATAACTTATTAATGTTAGTTGGCTTTAAAATAAAATTTTATTCTGTTTATAAATGGGGCAAGTATATATGAAAAGGAATGGAAATGATTGAATGAACAGGGGTAATTACTAAGAAAACTATGGCAACTATTGGTGAGGTGGGTATAAAAGGAAAAGGAGGTATGGTGTTGATATACGACTAGGAGCGTGTATATAATATACAAAACCAAAATAAATTTATGGTAAAAAGATAAGAAGGTAGGTGGGTGTTCACCTAAATATGTGTATGTGTATTGGTATTTTTATTTGTATTTGTGTTAAATTGTACTATTTACATGTATATTTCAGGTTGTACACATGTATTAGCATTTAAATTTAATTATATGTATATATAATGTTACATGTAAATGTATATATATGCCCATAATAGTCACCATACAATCAGTCCCCACCTTGTAGTCTGTGGCAGGATACCTCCACAATACATCACCGTTATATTTCTTAATGTTCTTATCACTGCATAGTATATTATATTAGTGTTCATAGAGTTCAACAAGGAGTTAATATATGAGTACTGATTCTTAATGCTCTTATCACTACTTAGTATATTATATTAGTGTTCATACAGATTAACAAGGAGCTAATATATGAGTGCTGAAAATATGAAAAGTAGTAATGGTACATAGCAGTAAATGATTAACTTACAAACAAGAACATGTTGAGGGAGTCATGTGATGTATTTTTCACCCTAAGCCAGATATATATGTTCTATCATTTTTAATATTTCATACTTAAATGCATTATTTCTTTTACCACGATCTCTTTATTTACCTCGTCCTATATTCTACCTTCTAATAAGTATGGCTGTGAGATTTTTGATCACTCTATAAATATATATGTTTACTCGATCATGCTAATAATTTTGTGATTACTTATCCGATGAGCTTTAAAATGCAACTGTGCATTCACATACAAATAATCTTTAACATTTCCCAATGACTTTTATGGAGCAGGTTTCTAAAAATTATTACCTACTAATAAAATACATTCAAAATCACACAACTAAACTCCCTTTCTCTCCCAGTATAGACATATAGCTGTGTGTATGTGTATGTATGATTATTTAATAATATATATATATATATATAGTTAGTATATAAATATTATATAGGGTAGGTATGTAAATAAGGAAATGTATTCAGGCCACAACCCAAGGTTATGACCTGCAAGATTGAGTAAGTAACAAGCAACTTGAAATTATTGTTTTCAATAGAAATTCTGCTCAAACTAAATATATATGAAGTCAGTCACCTACTCTCCAGGATGTAGCCGTATATTTCTCTCTATCGTGGGGTCAAATGAAGCGGGACTAAGACCTCCTATGAGGAAATAGTTAAAGAGTCGAGAGCTCTCTTCCTCAGACATGACAGTGTCTCACCACTTTTGGCTAGTAATAAAAATTCAATTGACTCGTTGGTTCAATTGTTTTTTGGTTGACATGGATTAACTTCTGTTCGTGTCAATTTGTGTGTACAAGCGTGAGGACAAGTATACAGTTAAAACTCCCTCGCCTTATGTACTTATTTACTATATTCTATAATATTATATAATGTTTTCAATCCTTTGCGTTATATTTTTTTTGAATTTCAGAATAACCTCTTAAAAAGCCCGCCCACGCAGGACTAGACGCTATATATATAGCTTCATTAAGACATAAGAATATATATATATATATCCGATTTTATTATATTTAAAAAAATAGCTAAGTAGGAATGTTGGCAAAGACTTGATTAAAATTTGGATTTCAAACCCTGGAGCTGCATACCTAAACTTTTTAGATCTACTATTAGTATTTGTTTATTGAAATATTTCAGCCGAAACCTTCATGTTATCTTGCACAAAAATACTTATTGTTTATATAGCATTGAGCCTCTAAATGTTAAGACGGGTTTAAAGTAAGGTTTTAATTGATAATTAAAACTTGGGCATTAATTAAGATTAATTAATTAATTCAATAATATAACGAATTGTGCTTAATTAGGACTAGATTTTTTTGTGCAGTCCAGAGTGTAAATTTACCGTGCTTTTAAATCGTATGGATAATTGGCTTTGAATTGCACTGCACATATTGTGATATGATACTGATAAAACAGAAATATTTAATTATTTGAGTATTTCTTTATATAATTATAATCCATTTAATATTTTTAGCAATTTTTCTTAATTGTAAATATTAATCTGAAAGTCCCGTCGGATATTATAAATAGACATATGTAGGTATAATCTATAATGTATTTAATCAAATCTATCAACGCAAATAGTTTTGAAAAACATCTATAATTAGGCACAAATTCAAAACCATTGGGAGTTATAGATACTGATTCTCATGACATCAAGAGCAATTCCGATTGGATAAAACAGAGTGTTAACAGGAATATATAGTTAATTTAGGTGTTTCTTGATTTAGTACTTTTGTAATTATACTCCCTGTTGGGAATTAGAGACACGAGCGCTCCTGTGACCTATATTCATTTAGACTGAGAGAATACCGAATTAAGGGAGATTTTAACGTGTCCCTTGGCATACACGGAGTACAGATATTTAAAGACATCTATTATTATTAAACAAATCAGCAGGATTTGCTTTAGGCAAGAGGCCTAAGGAATGTGTTATCTGGACCGCAAAGCATACAATCTGAAATGACCTATTATATAGTCGCAGGGCCTTTGCCATTATTTAACACCAATAGATTGCATTAACTATTATTCCAGAATACATATGTAATAGCAGTTGCTAATAATATTAAAGAACTATAACTATATAAATAAATACCCAAAATAATTAAATATTCCTGTTTTAACAATATTGAACCAGAATAAATCGGAATCATAGACCAGTGTATGGTACAACATAAACTTTGTTATATTTGTTGAAGACCCTTGGGTGCTCGCTAGATTCCAGAGCTTACGACAGAGCTAATGCCAGAGCGAGCAGGAACATTGAACATACAGCTTGGTGAATTGGCTTACATTTTTTTTTATTTTACATTTTATGCCATGCCACAGTCACTCCTGAATGTCATCAGGAATTTTCTAGTTCATTTGTTGAGCGACAAGCCTACAGTTAAGTAGTCGCCATGTTAATGTTTTTTTCATATTCCTTCTTCACATTTTTACGCCCTATAACCTGGGAAATAGTTAGCGCTATCGATTGGTGTTAAGCGGCAATCTGAGATTAACATACTTGAACCAGCCAATTATAGAGATCCTGAAAATACGTAATAAGTCATTTCAGATCAAGTTTTGGAGTCCAGATAACGCATTCCTTAAGCATTCTGACTAAGACAGGTCCTTTTGACTTGTTTAGTAATAATAAATATTTCTTAGCATATATATGCTCCGTGTATGCAAAGGGACACATTGAACCACGACACATTAAAACGATTCTTAATTTGGTATTTCACTCTTTCTAAACGAATACGGGTCACAGTAACGCTCTTGTCTCTACTTACTATTCCTCATGGTTAAGAATTACAACACTTTCCAATAACCCCATTTACTTTGGCTGAATTCGCTGATTACCTTAAAGTGAAATAATAAATTTTCTGCATATTTTTATATAGAAAGAATTTTAAGGAAGAAGGGATCCGGCCAACTATTATATAGCTTTAGTTTTGGTAAAGGCATAACTTTACATCTACTCAATTATAAGACTATCTTTATTAAATAGGGTTTAATTTAATTAATTGTTCTACACATTCTCTAACAGGCTGAAAAATTAGTGCACACAAACCTGACCTGTAGCCTTCTTAAAATAAGATGGAGATTAAGGAAACAACTTGAGCGTAATATGAAGTGATGATCCTGACCCAACCTTATTACAACGCTAGTTCTCCTTATTGAAACATACTCCCAAGAACATAGTACCTTTCAAGCGTTTTCTGTCAAGAGGCCTTATAAAAATATTTTTTTATATTATTAAATATCTGACAGATGTCTACATTGCAGAACGTTTAGAATCTAAACTATCTATCTTTTCAGCAAACGATCTTTCTGGAATTCGGATTATTTAAGCAATTATATCATTCGATTATGCAGTAATATAATTAGCTGGCTTAACACACTATATAGTGTAACTCTCTGTATATAAAATAATTGGCCGTGAAGTCTATAGTAATTGACTTCATTTCTCAATCTCCAGAATTCAAAAGCAAATTTTATATGTCATGCTCTATTAAGCTCATCATAAATCATTCCCTTTATATAGTTTGTATTGATGTTTTTTATTCTTGCCAATATTTAAACTTTATCTTGAAATAATTTTTATGTTTGGTGAAAATTGCACCACCCCAGCCACTCCACAGTATCACTACATCAGTATAAGTAGTGTTTTATGATATGAGCACGCTGCTTCTTTATTATACCACCTTTGTGTTAGGAATAATAAATAGAGAGAGACACGAGCGTATCTGTGGCCTATATTCGTTTAAAAGGAGCGATAATACCGAATTAAGGAACATTTTAAGGTGCTCCTTTGCACACGCGCGGAGCACAGATGTGCTAAGATATACTTTTATTATTGAACAAATCAGCCGGACTTATCTTAGGCCGATGCCTAAACAGTGTAGGGTGCTATCTGAACTCAAAAACGTATTATCTGAAATGGTTTATTATAGTTAAAGGACCTCTACCATTGGCTGATTCATTTTTATAGATCGTCTTGGATTGCTATTTAGTACTAATAGATTGGACTAAATAGTTTTCCAGGCCACATATGTAATTATGCGATAATAATTACTCATAATATTAAATGGTTATAACATGGCTTGATAATTAGCCTTACTAAGGATAACTTTGGAGGAGAAAAAAATAATCTACTCATATCTTGATATTGCCGACATTAAATATAAGCCAATGTTTCTATAATAATCAATATATAACAAAAGGTTTTAGACCTTTTCACCATCCTAAATATTAATGGTATAGCATTAAGATGACAAAAATTCCTCGCCATTTCCCCTTCCAAGAGCGAGTGACATGGCATTATATTTCATATTTCCAAAGAGGAACTAATATTCTGTTTAAAATAAAACCAGAAATACTCCAAAGAAATGAACAAATATAATAAAGTAGTACAGGGTTTATCAACAAGTATAGTAAATAGTGGAACGAAAGAGAATTCACATGTTTAACAATAAAATATGTAGTATGGAAAGTCTCAATGATCAATGATAGTGTCATAGTTATATAGTCCATTAAGTATTTAAGAATTTGAGAAATAAAACACAGTCAATTAGAACAGATTCCTCCCATCAAGCGCCTTAATTGTGTCTTTTCGATTGCATATCTTTCTATATTTATACTATAATCATATAATAATGACCCGGTGATTCTAATAAACGCGTTGACTATCAATGGAATGCAATTACTCGTATATCATCTTATGGATTTTTACCCTGAAAATTAAGTTATAGGTATAAAAAAAATCTTATACGAGCCTTTGAATACAAATCTTTTATACTTTTATACTAGGGATATAATCTAAATAAGGCTAACAGTAATGCCTTTTAAAAGTAATAGGCTGTTATTTATTGTTATAAACCTTCATTTTCGCCTGTTTCAAATGAACTGAAATTGCTATAATCAGGTTTATACTTCCGACGTTGCGTTTTTTTGAGCTATCTGTTTCAAGCCGACTTAATTAGTAGAACTTAGAACCAGAAATGCCCATATAATCATTTATTATTTAACACCCTTTTTGGGGGTTTTTTTTTGGTAATCACATATTAAACACAAAATGATAAGAAAATATTTATACGAAAACAAGATATTTTAGTAAATTTCTGGAAAATAAAATAAAATAAGAAGTACCGAAAAATGTTTTAATGAAAATGTTCAAATTGAACTACAAATATGAGATCATTCTTATTAACGGCCCGTTTAGTAACTTCACTGTCTTTTATTGAATTAAGCCATATAAATGGACATAGTAATTCGTGGATTATCTTGAGTATTCTATTGGTCATTTAAATTTAATTGGCGGGATATTCACATACGTACGGACGATATTATTGGTGTGGTCTACAGCAAATAGAAATTCCTCATTGCGCAGTCACTATACTGTAGCCATAGAATCATATAGTCCTGGTTAAATTGGTATATAGGAATTAAAATTGGCTTATATATAATAATAATAATAAAGCAAGTTAATAAAACTTATCTTTGTTTATAAATTTTTTTTTGAAATTGTCATACCAATTCCTGATATATATATATATATATATATATATATATATATATTATTTGCTTTATGTTATGTTATACACATTTAGGAAGGAGTATATATATATATAGTATTGAATAAATCAATAATGTAATTAAATATGAGAATTGAACAGTTGCAAATAAACAAAACAATATTATATGGTGAACTTTAAATTGCCGCTACACAACTAGTTTTTTTATTGTATTATTCCGAATTATTCCTGCAACAATACCACACAATTACATACATACATATGTATCTTAAATTTACTAGCACATGTACCCACTTTGCGTAAAAAGGACATAGATTAGACTCCTTTTCACCAATAATTAAGCGATTATTCTGATATTCCAGAGTGTACTAGCCAATGAAATCTAGCTACTTTAAATGGGATAAATCACGGGTTTAGGTTAATAATAGCAACCATAATTAATACATAGCATATATTATATTACCTATATGTGTGTGTATTATTTTATTCTTCATTGTTTTATCCCTTTAATTAGAAAATTTGAGAATGAAAGTTACTTTTAAGGTTGCCAACGGCCAGAAAATAACACTGGATGTAGAGAGTTCATTGAAGGTCGGTAGGTTTGTACTGTTAAAGAATATATAATGATATATAATATGGTATGTAAAATAATGTATGTGATTTAGAATATACTGTTAATAATTAGGTTTTTTTGTTCCACTTGTGTCAAGGAATGAAAACATCACTTGCTTTTGTTTTGATAACACTCTTTAAAAAGGGAATAGGGAAATATTTGTGATAATGACATATGATTCTATGTATAGAGACTGATAGAGATCGGGGGAAGAGAGAATAAGCAACTAAAGAAAGAGAGGTATGCAGGAAATAGCTGTAACGAAAAGTTGGACATCAGGCATAAAGCCACATTTTTCTTCGTTGTTTATACATTACTGTAGCTATATAACCTACTATTATTTATTTTTATGCAATAAATGTGAAAAATAACAAGTATGTTTTAGGTTTCAGAGCTCAAGAATATTCTACAGGAAAAATTGAACATCCCCGCAGAAGAACAAAGTGTGTAATTACCTTCCCCGACATTTTATGTCTCTCTTTCTATCTTCCTATATTTTTTCTCTCCTTTTCTCCTTATTCCTATTGTTTTATTGCTATTACCAATATCATTCATTTTATAACAATTTTACACATCGTTTATATTTTACCGTCTCTTTCTTAATTTCTGATGTCAGCATTTACATATATGTAGACACTAGTATCGGCGCACTTAACTTACACATATATATAATTGCATATACAAATACAAACATTATTACGGTTACCCACACATATGCATATTATATATATACACACTTTATTTAGATTTAAATCCATTTAATAACGTCAATGACTAATAATTGTGAAGTATATATATATATACGTGATTGTTAGAAGTTTGATGACGTAAGGCGTGAATATATCCTTGTCATGTGACTTACTATATGAGATGAATAGATATTATTGGATACCTAATTGTTATTGATATGGGGTTACATTAGGTAATTCTATTTGTAGCTTATTATCTCATCATTGGTATTCTAATATAGTATCTTACCATTACATTCTATTTATTTTTCTGCCCCCCCCACCTTTATAATAATCTACACAAAACACCCACTGTATTTTCTTATCACACACGATCTATTTATTCTTGCATTTCATTGCTTGTCCGTTCTATCACACCTCCCTCTCCACACACATACACATGCATACACTTTACATTTCTATTTCTATATCTGCAGGGCTCATTTCAATAGGACAAATCCTACGAGATGACAATCTCCTTAGTAGTTACAACATTAAGGAGAATGCTGTGGTTGCTATAGTTAGGACCCCAGTGCCCCCACCCTCACAGTCTCATGCTGAACCAAGCCCCGCTAGACAGGTAAGGGCAAAAGGGTTGACTGATTTACTACGTTCATGTGTATCTATGCAGTTGTATATCACCATTATACATATACATGCATACACACCATTGGAACACATTAAATATCTGAACATGTATATATATTGCCTTTATTCTATGTATTTGTGATTAAATAACCTTCCAGGCTCTCTGGTTGAATTGATCTCTCTTTATCACCATAATTTTAGTTAATTGTATACCAATCTCTTATTCTATTGGCAGCCTTTATTAATACTTTATTTCATACCCTCTCTATATCTTTACATACCATATATTTACACATACATTTAAAATATATTATTTATTTAACAGCCCAGTGGAAGAGCCGGGGAAATGCTCACTCCAGACGATGGTGCGTGCAATGAAAGGGCTATTGGTTGGCCTCTTTGCTGTCTTTTTTGTTTGCTTGCTTTCTGACCCAGGGCCCATAGTTTAACCTTTCTATTTCTCTTAGCGTGTATAAAACCTACATTATTTGCACTTATTGCTATCTACGCACATACACACATTCATATATATAAATACCCAGATACCGATGCGTGCGAATAAACCCGTACTTATCAATATGCGTATAGGAACTAAAGCATAAGCCTGCGCTTTAATATATATGACAAGAGAAAACACACGGCGGGTATGACTACCTACAAGTACACACCAATTATATTCACTTACACCTTAACAACCGACTATACTAACCCACCGTATCAGATGACATGGATATTGATGACCCAGCGGCCCGAGCTCAGATTCTACAAATGGTACGATGGTTATATGCTATGCTGTATAATTTCGTTTTCTATAACTTGTATTTGTTCACTACCTATATGATAAATTCCACACTCTTATCTCTTTTATTAACCATATCATGAGATCCCACCACTTACAAGCCATTTACCCCTCTCTAGCCCCATCTTTCACTGGTCAATCATAATCCGGCCCGTTAACACTTGGGCGCATGCATCAATATTACTCATTATCTTTTAGAGTTTCGTTTGGTTATAATCATGATTATAGTCTATATACCTTTATTATAAGGCAAAGTAACCACACTAAGCCGAGTAATATTAGATAAGTAGGAGATATGTATATGTTTACCTGCCTCTACTCCTCCCCGCCGCCCCACTCTGTCTTTGTTGCTAAACACATTCTTGTTATGTATATACCTATACAAACAATACTAACTGCTTATACTTCACCCGCTGTGACATAGATCCAGATAGCCCTTCAAAACCCTGACGAGCTCCTGTCACAAATTACCCAAGAATATCCTGAAGCTGCGTCTAGTGCTGAGTTTCAGGCGGCCGCAGCTGATTTGCGGGCAGGAAATCCAGAGGCCATGCCAAGGTTTGATTTATTGGTTTATGAATTTTAGTGATGGAATTGATTGGGTTTGGTAGGCAGGGGAAGGGTGAAAGCTTGAATAAGAGTATGTATGGCATATGTTGTATATTATATGTTGTGTAGTATATACTATATGCTGCTTATTATGTTATATGGTATATGTTGTGTTGTGCATGGTTACAGTATATTTCTTGTGAAGACCAGTGTTCGGTGCACATGCTGCAATATAGTGTATACCCATGCACACCACCTCACACCTACTGTCCTAGGCTTAACAGGCGTATATTTTTGTATATCCATCGCGATATACTACTATAGTCTGTGTATAAACACACACGGCCTTATTAGGCTGGCCACTACAAACACACTCTCGCTCACTTCTATGTGCATGGATGCATGCATTTATATTCATGTGTTTTATCAAATAATCAAAATAGAATGTCGTATATGTCAAAAACAAAAATCACACTTCCACACAGGTACCGATATGTATGCATATGAACATATACGTATGCATAATATCTTACTTGTATACGCAATTTAAGTTAAACCCTAATAGAACTTATGTCGCTTTTATCTATATATATATGATGACGATCGTGTTTCAGACATACAATATAGTTCAATGCAATACAACACAATATAACATCAGTTAACATGATGTATGGTGATTACAGAATACTAGCCTTGGTAGGGGGTGAGGATGAAAGGTTTATGGAACTACTAGGAGAAGACGGAGACGATGAGGACGATGACGAGGACGATCATGTAAGGATTGTTGCTATTGTATTGATTATACATACGTATATGCCTGCTCTTACTCTACGTTAACAAATAGAACCTCACTGAGCTTGACATATACCTGCCTACCTACATCTACATATACGTGCCCTATTTTATATATATTATACATCATCTACCTCTACCCTCTCACTCTTTCACCTCTTCTTATCATGTTTAATCCTCCATTTGCAACCTTCACTGAACCAGGTATTCACCGAGGATGAGTTGAGGTTAGCGTTAAGCAATGTAATGACTGCCCTGTCAATTAGCCCCTCCCCACCCACCGCACCTGTCTCTAGAGAAACCTTCGCTGCTTCATTTGAGATGGCGTTTAGTGCTATGACAGCTAGGTTTAATAGCTTGCGGCAGTACATGCAACAAGAGGAGGAAGATATGGTAAGTGTGTGTGGTGCGTGGGCTTTGTATTTAGGGTTACAATGTTTCTTGTTTGCTTGGGTTTCTGCCTGTGTATTTGTTTTAAGTCAGTGATTAGTATCTCAAGATTTATGGTATAGCACAGTATATTATATTGTATTATAGACTAGAATAGAATAGTATAGTGTAGAATAGTATCGTATATAGTATAGTATAGTATAGAGTGTAATATAGTATATAATATAGTATAGTAGAGTATAATATAGTATATAATATAGTATAGTAGGGTGTAACATAGTATATAATATAGTATATAGTATAGTATTGTAGATAGTATAATATAGTATAGAGTAACATAGTATAGTAGAGTATAGGGGATAAAGTTGTCAAGGTAGGTTGCAATAGGGAGATAGGATGGCGGACGTTTTTAAAAGATACCATTTATTCCACTGGGTTCGTCTTTATAGCAAAGCGGTTATTGGTTGTGACTGGTGCGTTAACTCTGTCACACCCGGCAATTTGATGTGTATGACATTACCCTAATGTGGTTATCTCTCTTATTCCTTTTTATTTTATTTGTATTCATTTCACTTCACCAATGGAAATAATAATTATGTTTTCTTATGGAAATAATTGCAATTTTACTGCAAATCGCTTCTATGCATACTTCTATTGACTATTGATTAAGAAAGGATGAATATTTTATTATATTTTATTGTAGTATATTGTATTGTATTATATTGTATTATACTATACTGTATGGTCCTATACTGTACTGTACTATATCACATTATACTATATTGTACTATACTGTATTGTACTAAATTCCACCTTCCAGGACCAAGATGGTAATGACACTAACGAACACGCTGGCCAAGACGACGTAGGTTATCTCTTTCTATAGCCAGTATTTGTGGGATAGGGCAGCTGTTTTATTTATTTTGTAGTCAATTCTAACTATTTGTAAAATTTCTTCTTTTAAAATACATTTCTGCATATTTATGCATTCAATTATTTTTTAAATGAAATACTTTTATTTTTATAACTAACCAATGATATCGTATAGGTGGAGATGGAAGATGCCGCCAATGCTAAACCTGCACACATATATGTCACAGCCGAACACCTGAAGGTATGTTACATTGTAAGATTATATTGCATCTGTCAGTCGCTGCTATTCCTTGAGTGATTCAATAACTGTCATTGCTTTTATATAGCCTTTAACACACACCTACACATACATACATACTTACATACATATATAGCTACATACCCACCTACCTACACCAACACGCACTTATATATATCTGCCGTGTTAAAGTCTTGCAGACATATTAAATATGTTTTATTGTTTTCTGTAGACTACACCTTGGAGTCTAGATTGCTTACACTTGATTATACTTATCATGTATTTTAATCGTGTATCTATGTTAATTATATTGCTGTGTTTTTACAGGCTATGTGTCAAATAAGAGTATGTCTGTATGTCGTATGGTGTTGTAATGGAAGCACAGTCTTATTACTGGTTGGCTTTATAGGATATCGCTACCTATTGGTTGTGGATGCTGCTATAGCTTTGCTATATTATATTATTATTTTATTTTATTTGATTGCCTATACGTGAGAGACCACATTTATGAAAAATATATAGTGTTAGTTATACTACTATATTGCCTTTTTATGCTGATTCTATTGATATAGCCTTTAGTGTTATATTATGTTTTATTGCGTATCTGTATTCTATGTGTAAATATATAGAGAGGAAGAGGCATCACTCGCACACTAGTGAGGTTAATGATGGTATGATATTTCATATGTAATTCTATAAGCATGTTATGTTTTATTTAATATATTTGCTTTAAATTTTGATATTTAGGATGTATGCATGTGTATAAGTATGTGTAGGTAGGTATACATAGTTACCTATATGTGTATGTAGGGTTGATTATGATGTATAAACATATAGTTAGGTAGTAGTAAACGATACATAAAGTATTACAATAGAAGATCGGTATAGTGATTGGGTATTAAGAAAAGATGACTATAAGACTAACTGGGCAACATCTCCTACACAGGATTGTCTGAAGAAAGCCATGGCGCAATTGGAGAATAACGAATAAGTACAAAGACAAATGATTAGACGAAAACGAGGGAAATAGGGCTATCAGTTGATATCTTTGACGACTATGTTAATGATGTCAATAGGCCTTGTCAGTTGTTTAAGAGCCAACAAAAAAAATTGATTTTAGAATACTGTTAATTGTTACACTCCATACATAGCTCTCATTAGCGAACTGGCTGATGAACATGTTATATATTATAATATAATATATGTATATATCTATGTACATACATATATACAGTGGCTTTTAACTACGCATATTTCCTATACATGGAGTAGTTCGTTATATCTACTTAGTTACCCAATTTTATTTATTTTGGTACCAGATAAATAGTGGATATACTCACATTTTTAATGTACTTATATTATCGACCCCTATGTATAATATGATATAGGGCAGATGTTAGTGCTTGACTACACAGTGGGAAGTTTTTCGTATTGGATAATTGGCACGATTGCTTATTACTAGCTATAATATGCCGAAAGCCAATGTTATGATTTTTTTCCCTTCAAGGCCCTATGATATTTAGTATTAAAACTACCCTTAAAGATCCAATGATGCATTTTGTTTTTCTTTCCAATGCCGGCACTCAATGTGACCTTACACTGACTTGGGCCTAACCTAGAGCATGCTCTACGGTCTCGTTTCTCGTTGGCTACCACTTAACATAACACATCACTACCAGTTTATACCCTATACTAATAGCTTACCATTCATTTTACTCTCGTTTGCTTTTAGGAATATTTTTTAATATATATTATTATCACTACAGCTCTACATTCTTATTGGCCAAAATGAACTATCAATCAAAAGAAATAACTATTGTATTTCAATAATGATAAGCAAAGAACTGATATGAGAGTTGGTGCAATAAGGGTTTCTGAAAATCCTTTCAAATCATTTTATTTAAGGCGCCATGAGGTGTTGCCCATTGGCACACAATAATAACCATAAAAGAAAATTTATCAACACTAGCAATATAGCATTTATATTCCGAAAATCAGCAGCCAACACTCCTTGATTGCGTAGTCTCAATTTACATCTAGTTGGACGATAAGCTCATAATAGCTAAAGTAGATATTAAATATCAAACCCATAATATATTTCGTGTTCTATGAATCCATACATGTTATGGATTATCGGTTGATAAGTAATCTGAAATATACTATAATCAAACCCAAAGAGATAAGAAATATGTATACGTAATGAATTATCCTATACATATTTGCATATGCTATTTATATTCGATTTGACGGAAGATTGTTTGCTGAAGTTTATTACAATTTACAGTGCACTTATATTGGTTCAGAGATAATCTATAGCTAGTATATAGGGATACTTATTTGAGTGCTTGGCCTTATTATCAAAAACCACATTCCAGTTAATCAATATACATGCATTGCCAATAACAATACTAAGTATACCAACAATGTCTAATTAGTATTACAATCATTGCCATACTGATTTGAGCACCCACACTATATCATATAGAAATGCATTGACATAGTGGAATAAAAGGGTCACTGTATTTAATGATAATAAAGCGCTTTATTTTATATTAATTGGCGTGTATAATTATAAATAAATAATATAATAAGTTAATATTTAATTTATATTAATTGATAATACCTATATTATATATATATATATATATTGAAAAATACATTTATATTTTTAATATATCTTTGTCTGTTGGTTACGGCCACACCTAGCATAAAACACCCCATCTCGTCCGATCTGGGAAGTTAAACTGCTGTGAGCGTGTCACCAATTACCAATGATCAACACACTGAGATCCAATTGAAAAAAAGAACATAACGACAGACCAAGAGTAGACAGGAAACCTATTACAACGGATGGTGCTGGAAATTTTGAAAGTTGTACCAGAAACATGTTACAAATTTATTAGTAAAATCAGTTATATACATCTAATAAAATCATTGAATAGAATTTAGCAATAGTACAGGCAGTAAATGCCAGAATTTGGATGGTAATGTTCACAGAGACAAATGTGATTCTCCAAACTCATTGGCCAATGCAGTCATAGACGCAGTAGCTCTAGGATAGTTGCTAGTGAAATATAGTACTTATGTTTTAATATAGAAATAGCAGCGGTGTATTTAATTAAGATATATTGGGTAAATCCAAATATTGTTAGTTATACTGGTGTCAATTGGAATTACCATTATTATTAAATCTTTCTCCTGTAAACTGTTTAGGATAATGTATAGCCTAAAACCAAAATGAGACCAACACCTATATACAATATGGTAAAACTAACACCGATTAGTTAAATTCATTCAAATAATTAGTTATAGGTGACATGAAATCTCCATCTCTTCATATACATAAACTGAAGGATTCGGCTATAACCTAAGCATTTATTTATTTAGTTAGATATTCATTCACACATTATGTTAAAACCGAGTTAAGATGATGTCAGAGTTCCCTTTAATTTGTCGTCTAAAATCGCCTTAAGATCTAAAAAGAAAGGAAGCTTAGTGGCGCGGGTGGGATATGCAGCTGTACGTCCACTGGTTGATGGCATCACATATACTGGTGCTTCTGTTCCTATGGCAATATAGGCGGTTACACAATGTTGGTCTGGGTTACAGATTAAAATTTGTGGAAATATGATTATTACTATGATTATTAGTTTTGCTTTAACTATTGTTATGATTATCACTATTTTTTTGACTGTTAATATTACTATTATATTTTACTACTACTATTACTATTACTTTCAGGTTAATAGGCCTTCTGTTTGAGAGGTGTCAAGGTTGTTTTTCAGAACGGAAATTAAACCGAATGAATCTTATCAAGTTGGTTACTACCATCACGCTTTATATTTATACAACAACAAGTGGTGCAGTAAAAGAATCCTTGTTGAGCCAGTTCTTATTACACCTGATACTATACTAGTCTCTAGTCTTTTAAAATGATATCCTCATGTGGAACAGATAAATGACACAAGGAATGGCAATGTGGAAGGAGGATAGAAGGTAATGTGTGATATAGAATAAAGAGAGTGAATCTAGCTACCAGGAAACAGCTCCTTTTGAAGCCCCAATTCACACTTTTTGCCGCTAAATATCTCGTATATACCTGCACCACGTAAAGATTTAAGAACACAGTAATATAAATGTATCATTGTTGTTTTATCATTATTTACCATCATTAGATGTATCATAGTCTTAATTTCAACTAATCAGTCCTGCACAAAGTATTAGCATATCGTAATTGTTTCATCTCTCTTGTAAATAATACAATCTTTGAGACAAAGTCAGTTATTTCCAACTGTCTTGTTTAAGGTATCTTGATCAAGTTGGTTTTATGCTTAATCACCTTTATTCTATTGGGTCATAGCAAAATGCCTAGTCATCAAGCAATATGGAACCCTCTTAAACCCTATGCAATCAGTTGGTACAAGAAATAAATTAGGGAAGGGAGCAGCAGCAATATACCATTGTATAGTATAGTAATTGTTAAAAAATAATTGAAGGGAAAACTAAACGATAAGGGAATTGTAAACTTGAACAAGCGAAAACGTAGGGAAAAGAAAAAACAAGATAAAGGTGCAGAAATAATCCAAGAAAAAGAACAAAAAAAGACAAACTTATTATTTTCTAAAATTGTGTACGTATATATTTATGTATGTATATGTATGTGTGTATGTGTGTGGTACGTGTATATGAAAAATAACAAAGCTGAGAGAAATGTAAAATGTTGGAGAGAATATATGTGGGGAAAATGAAGATATGTGAGAAAATATGCTTATATTCCTCTATAGATCACTGATTCTAAAATGTTATTAACACCGTGCACTAATTGGATAACATTATTAACATACTATACTGATTCAATCAGTAAATCACAACGCAACAATTTAATATACCCGTAAGGCTTGGGTTATCAAAGCAAAATAAATACCTCAGGTCTCCCTTACTAATCATCTATTAGCGCGCGATTACAACTGCTAAATAAACCTGACTGTAACAAAGGTTTGTACAAAATAAACAGGATGTGAAATAAATATTGCATAGGTGTGGTAAGAAAATGTATATATACAATCAGAAATATATATGTTTATTGTTGGAACGCTATTGGAAATCAGATATATATAACACAGTATATAAATTCCGTGTCTTACAGAAGAAAAGGAACACGCGGTAAGCAACATACCCTTCCCAATAAAGCACACCATCTCTGGTGCGTAGTAGGCCAATCGTTGTTGTAAATCGATACCACCCTCCTTTATCTCCTTTCTATATACGTTGTCTTTAGCCATTATATTACTTACTTGGCTAAATAAATACTCAAACACTACAACGTGATATCAATTAGCTATAAAAATACCTATGTATATAAGACTGCACACTGTATAGTATTATCTCGAAACTTTATTTGAAACAATCAATTATTCAAAATAAAAATGCAGAAGACTTTATACATAGTCAACTACCAAATAACTAATCATATACATAGTATACTACCACTAAACCAGTATATATACACATTTAAAGATATCCTTTAACTTACTGAACTCTAAACATAACAAAACACACACACAGCCTCATAATGTATGCATGATATAACACCGAATAAGCATATAGAACGACACAAAAATGAAAGTACGTGATATACATATCATTGAGAAATAATACACAAATAGAATGTTTATAAGGATGGGCGTAAAATAACGTTATAGGGAATACTGTATAGAAGCATTATATTATAGTAGATTACATAGTAGCATACTTGGAGAGATCGCTTTGAGATCGTGTTGTACGAGGGACAATATTTGTAAAGCCAAAGCCTAGGGCCGGGCAGCGAGTATCATCTTTATAGGTAAGTCGCGCGGGGACTAGACCACTCTCATATAGCAAGGGCCCTATATATACATGTATATTAGTTATGATTGCAATGTGTTTAAGCTGGGTTTTTGACTAATATAGTTCTGAAAAAGAATATAAAATAATAAATAGAATAACATATATGTTTCAACAATCAAATAATTATGTTCATTGTTATGATAATGGTGATGAGTATGATGTGATTTATTGACTAGAATTATATATATCCATAATGAGCAACAAAAGGTACGAGTTGCTACTGTGATATGATTACACATTAATATTGTTATACAAAAGAATATATAATAATAGATAGAACAATATATATATATATTATACAAAATTACTTTATTTCTAACCAATAATAGTCTTTTGTTATCAAAACAGTCTAACAAAAAAACAGACTTATTCCGTTCCTACTGATACTTAAATTAATTTTTTAGCAAGGCAACAGACAAGTAAATAAACGACAGTAGGGACAGTAGACAAATCTAAAACATAAAGTAATTTTTTTCGGACAGCATATGCAATAGTAATAGAAAATACTACTAATATTAAATCAATATTCCTGTTAGTATATTATCTACGCTACGACTGTTATCGCTTTTATAAACAGATATATAATAGAATCTAGTAGTATACAGATCATATTACTAATAAAGATTAACATATTGTTATTTAAAATAAATCTTTCCTGTTCTTATTCGTTTATGTACATATTGAGGGCCTGTATTAGTGTGTATATTTATATTTGCACATAAACCAATGCGTGTAATTAGAACCATCCAACCAAAGAATTTGATTGGTAGGACTATCACAGTGGGTATATGAGGTGTAAATTACAACTACAAAAAATAATATAAAATAACATAAACTAAAAATAGCATAAGAATGCAAAATAATAGACGGCATAAGATATATATACTGCCATGATATATTAATGATTATGCGAGAGAGGGCAGGCAATAAATATAAATAATCAAGGTGCGGAGAGAAAAGGGAGGCCCACAGAAATCATTATTGGTCCCTGCATAGTTGTGACCTTCATAAGCACTGGATAGACCAGGATTGATTCCTACCTGTAACAAGGTCCTTTAGTTATAAGCTTAATTTATATTCATATGTGGGGATTAGTAGAAAACTTTCATTAAAAAAAAAATACCTCGTTATAAATTCGTAATTGAACTTTAATTTTTATAGGTGTATGTTAATAAGTGTATAGATTTATGTATATGCTTATGAATATAAAAAAAATTAAGAGATTTAATATAGAACAATTCAATAAAAACATAATTGTAAACCAGATCTTAACAGTAGCGGCCTAAATGGTCACCATAAACTAGTGATCAAATGACTTGTATAACGTATGTGATAATCGTCCAACAAAAGGGCATGTCTCCTTGGTGTGACGTTGTAATGACGTATCTCAATCACAGGTACAACCGATCAATCTATATTTTTATATTGATCTATAACCATCTTTACTAATTTTAATATACTATTTATCCTCTTATAATGACCTCCTTTCCTAATAATTTACCTGCATTTGATCATCTCTACTATGCTATATCATTTCAGAGCAATCATTAGTAAAAAATGCAATAATCTCAAAGATAGTGTCATTAACGCAGTAGAGATGACTAAAAAAATAAACCTAAAAACAAAATTATGTCTCAAAAATATCTACCACATTAAACTACTAAAAATGCCCAAGTTAATTGATTTAAAAGAAAAGAGAATAGATAAAATCACCTACAAAGACAACAGACAGTCCAGGTTGAAGGATGTCTGGTATTCCTCTCTGTAGAATCTCTTCCACCGCAATACCACCAAACCTATCCCTCTGAAACATACAATCAATCTAGTTATTACAATTATACTGACACATTGCACTGCTCTAACTGTTTTAGCCTTTTGTTTTTTATTGATTTTATAAGAACAATTTTAAGCCAAACCACTCATCTTCTATATTTATTCTGCTGGTAGCGTCACTATAACCATGATAAGGTCTAAGTGTAAGCTTATACAACACGTTCTGGAACTAAAATTAATACCTAGTGTACTATATTACCCTTGTTTTATTTTATTAAATTTGTGGATAAATTAAACTCGTCCTAATAATCATCAAGAGGTAAAGAACAGGTTAAAGCTCTAGTGTGATCTGCTTATAGGCTACTTATTTACAACAACATATCTAAGTCTAGATATATGATATATTTAAATTGATGTATATATAAAGATACACCCATTCGCATTTTTATGAGTGGAAAATTTATCAATATATAGGCGATTAGTCCTAATTCTTTGCTTGATATAGATATTATATATGATCACCTTTTATAATAAACGTCTCTTTACGTGTATATTACAGATGTACTTTATGGAAAAAAAAAAAGAAAAAAAACAGAGCATACCTATAGTATGTCAAAAGTACACCTATATACCATGGTGTACTGGGCAATTATTACACATGTGTATTATGTATTATAATATATATATATATATATATATATATATATAT
>NAOQ01000002.1:390274-413042 GCA_002751075.1 Ichthyophonus hoferi
TCATCAGTGACGTCTCCAACTGCACTCAGGCGCAATTCTTACGATCCTAGAAGAGGCTTCTCAGCCAAACTGAGATTCATGATTCCTTACATTCTAACCTGTTGAAGTATTTCAGCTACTACCAGCATTAAGTTACATACTTCATGAAATCTTATGCAAAAACACACTGTTTATTGTTAGTTTCTATATATTTATTAGTGTTGTTGTAATATTACGCCTATAATTATAGCATTTTATTTTCACGTGATTTACTGAGGCACTAACTAACCTCATATTGTTTTATCTTTCTGGTTACTGTTATTTAGAACTATTTGAATGGAGATGCGAGGTGTGGCTCATAAACTCCATTAGTGATACGATACTTATATATATAATGTTTTACGTTAAAATTTATCTCGGTATAATTAATATATTGCTTAGTCCCATGGCTTTTAGGAAGTGTTTGGAAAAATAAGTAGGGACAGGAGCGTTCCTGTAACTGATATTCATTAAGAGAGAGAGGGAATACCAAATTCATTAAAATCTTATGCTCTCCACATTTGTGTGTGCGGGGGCTGGTCGACCTGCTCTTTATTATTGCTTGCAGTTTACATTTATACTAATATCATTTTTAGAATGGCTCTTTAGTCAGCTACCTCATTGCTGTAACTGCTTGCAAATGTTTTTTGTTGACAAATAATCTATCAGGTCGAATCATTATGCAACTACCTATTATCTTGAGCCATGCCCAAACCTTCTTACTCATCTGTGGTTAGCGATCTTGCAACATAGAGTATACGGAGATGTCAGTAGATCAGCGAAAAACTATATAACGTCAACTCAATCCATTATCAAGGACCAAGAAACTGGTCGAATGAAAAAAAAAATACTTCTTAGCATGGGCCTATATCAAAGACCATCCTTTGGTTCCTGAGAATAGAAAAGAAAATTAATGTTGTTTTTTCTACATATAATATGGCCTGGCAACCTAGCGTTGCTCCCACTGCAGTTGCGTCTATTCACAATACATCATTCATAACAACTGTACCAGGACCTCTTCAACTTTCTGCTGAATCAACTGTCAGAATCTAAGAAGCTGATACCTTCTGTCTCATTGTCTTGGGACATAAAATGTCTGTCTATGAAATAGCTCAAGGTGGAGTCGAAATCCTCTAAAATATTCCTAGATATATCTTCTTCATTGCCAGAACTTGATTGACTCCGGCTAATGTAGGATTTTGTAACTGAAGAAGATTGTAATGACTATTAAATGAAAATGCTTGGATGCATACGTCGGTCTTTAGTCAGGGAAACCATTCTTGAATAAGTTTTATTCCATAAAAACTACTATTAGCTTTTTCATAAACTTTTTCAACAAAATTATCACTATTACACTTTAGTGTACCTAAAGCTTGGGAAAAATATGTTGCTATGTTTGAGATAACCCTATTAAGTATTGTACCGTTAATTATCTAATGAGCCTCTACTCCAATTAATTAAAGTTAGATAAAATTAGCCAATGAAAGACCGTAATGTAAAGTTAATAATCAATAAATTAAGATAAATCTAATTACTAGCTTAGAATAACGACAAAGGACTAAAAACTGAACAATAGGTTGGTATTGGAATTAAGACCCATGATATGCGGAAAACCTGAAACCATAATTTAAGTTCTAAAAATGTTTTTAAGGCTTTAGTACAGAAAGCTGTTACACCTTATGAATGAACAGTTAAGATCATATCATTAGAGCCCTGGTCAAACCACTTCAGAATATAGAAAGGTGTTGTTCATCAGTAATGTTTGTATGAAGTATCAATTAAATTGGATTAACAACCTACTAATTAAATAACTGTCCTGATTACAGTAGTGCATTGCTGAAGTTTCTAACTATACTTAAGTGAAGATTTGTTGGACCCACCTCTCCAAAGGTACAATACTATATACTAATTATTAGTGCTGTTATATAGATCTAGTGTGTATTTGTGTGTTCTAAGAATGAATGGCATATAGCATCATACCCCTAAAGACGTGTTTAGAACAAATGAACTTAAGTAGTTAATTGGTTCAGTAGTATAACACGATAATTAAATTAACTTCTAGTTCATCCATTTAAGTATAATAATAATTATTCCCAAGTACTTCTTACATTTGAAAGTGGATTTACCAGTGTTTACCAGTGCTCTAAGTTACTTCAACTAGCCAATAGAAGGGAATTCTTTAAGCTCGTGGGAAATGAATAAAAATTATCTTCTGTTGAGTAGCCAATAGAAAAAAGAATCAAGGACGGTTAAAGTATTAATAAAATTACTAATTAAGGAGCGAGCGTTTGACCCAATGTTCAGCCCAGATTAAAATCTTAATTTGGTATACATTTCTAATTGGATACCTTACTTCTAAAGTAGTAAATGCAATTTAGATCGCCAATCATATATTTTCTATTACTCCCTCCTATTGGTCAGTATATGATTATATTTTAAATCTTTAACTAACTTGCTTAATTTGGCAGGTGAAATATATTATTATTATTACCATATCTGGTTCAATTTTTGGGTAATGTTTGCATGTTTGTATTCATGTATTCATACTTTTTACTCAGAAATTTTTACAACTTTCTGACGTTTAACGTAACACCTCCAGTCATGCCAGGTGAATGTAATGTTTATGCATATATTAGTTCATCATAATGTGTATTCAAATATGCATTATGATGAACACCTGCGTATATACGTACTCTATGGTTTTCAACATGCACACTCTCCTCTCCTGTTGTTCGAGGGCCCACCATTTTTTTAATATCAGATTGGGAAAGATTCCACTGCTCAAACAAGACCGTAAAGGCCCGGATATTCTCTACCCTTACGTAGATATGAGGTTTTTGCTTATTGAAAAATATCTATACCCATAGGCCTAACCCGACTCCACTTGTTTTTGTTTCGGGAGTCCACCTTACGTCGAGCTGTAACTACCTTTCCTTACTTCTCCCCCTTGATGAAAACCTTCTCCTCTTCCGCCAATGGAATAAGGAAATCAACCGTCAGCCTCACAATGAGGAAGTTTTCCCAACAAGTACAACAGTCAGGGGAGAAATGCTGTGTGCGACGACTTGGGAGGCGGTACACAGAGCTTCTACAGACTAACCCTATAGCAACAAAGGGGATTACAGCTGCAACTTTAGGCGCTTTTGGAGATATGATGTGTCAAAGATTTGTTGATAATTCAGATACTATCAATTGGAAGAGGACGTGCATGTTTACACTTCTCAACGGAGTTTATGTTGCACCGACGGTACACATTTGGTACAACCTTCTGGCAAGGTGAGGCTATAGGGGTAAAGATGAGTACTGTGTGAGTGTCTATTTTTTTGTGCATGCATTTGTGTGCATGTTGAAAAGATAGAAAGAGAAGGGGTATTTTTCAGGAAGAATAAATGTTTTATCAATATAATATCTGTGCATGTGTATCATTAAGGTAATGTATGTGTAGGAAAGAAAAATTGGAGTTGGGTTCATGCGAAATATATAATGGTTTACTATAACTTAGGTAATTAGGCTGGTGTGGTGATTATAAATCTGTTTTAATTTTTGAATTTAAGGAGTACAAATAGACTTGTACAATACTAGTGCCATTTAACGATATGAGGCGATTTTAGCATATAGAATGATATGAATGATATATGTATATTGTTGATCATGAGTCTATGGGTGGGTATATGGTGTGAGTTTCATGTATGTACCTGATGTTTATTTTTGTACACATTTTTCAGCAATAGAAATACCAATAAATAAAAAGATTGGACTTTACAATTCAGTGAGCTCTTTGGTTCCAGCAATATTTATATGGTCCCATATTATTATATGGCCTCTATATTCAATCCTTTGACATTTCCTTACAGGACGATCGGGGCTGGTGCTGGGACTATTGTAGCAGTTAAACAATTGGTGATGGATCAGTTCCTCTTTGCCCCTGTGTTCATTGCTAGTTTTATGAGCCTCATTCTGACTATAGAGGGGCATATGTCTGATATCCCAGGGCACATTTCCGAACATCTATGGCCTACCGTGGTGGCTAACTGGCAGGTATGTTTTACTATTAACTTTACTTACCTTCCTTCTTACTATCTCCACTTATCTCTCCATTACCGTTCTCTTTGTGCTATTTTCTAAAAGATTTTTTTGGGCATAGCATAAAATAATAATACTTCGCTGAGAATTGTCATCTGCAGCTAGCACTATTACTCACCCAGCCGCCCTTAACCCTATCTATTGTTCCTATACAGTTATGGATACCAGCAAATTTCCTCAATTTCCGATATATTTCCCTTGATTATCGAGTATTGTTTGGGAATGGTGTGGCTCTTCTATGGAATGTCTACCTCTCATATGCTTCTCATAAGTCTGTAAAATCAACCAACACTACAACTAATGTAGAAACTACTATTTGAGGGCTGTACCTTGCAATAATATGAGGATCATGAAGTGTAAAGAATGATTTGTTTGTAGACTTTCCCTTTTTCCCCTATAGTCTTATCTGGCTGTTGTGGTCAGATAGTCTTCTGGCTAATGCTCTTGCTAACTCCTCCTCAATCCCACGTTGCTGCTATAAAGATATAGAAGCGTTTAGTTTCTTACTTGAAATGGGCTGTATACGGTTATGGTATTGTTACTATCACAAGAAGCAACACCAGACTCAACTAGTTAGCCTTCTAATGAAGTATCTGAATTATCTACTTCGACTTCTTTAACAACAATAGACAATAAAAGAACATGAACGTAAATTAGATTCTGGAATATAACTTTTTATAGTATAATAATATAATAGTTTATAGTTTATATGACAGAACAGTGATTTGATTGTACACCTTGTCTTCTTTTCTTATGGTCTTATCCTTTGATGCTGTTTTTTCTGTTGTCTCGCCATTTTTTCTTTATGTCCCTCTTCTTTTAAACTAGAGAGGTATGTATGTATGATCAAGTACTGTGAAATTTGATTTTCTTTGTGCCTCACATCCTTGTCACTCGTATCCCCTTGAATTTAAATTTTTCTACCTTATACACCAGACCCCGGTAATGAATTGTTATTTTGGGTTTCTTAAAACAGTATCAACCCTTGCTAGGATACATGGAATGTATACAGGCAATGTAGGGCTTCTAGTCCCTTATCACTGCAATAATCATATAGGATACATAAGCAATAATGCTTCCTTATTTATCTTAATATTTAAGGAATCGGTGTAACTTATTACACATGTTCCTGTTCTAATCCATATATTGTGTTTTGCTATATATTAATATCTTTATCTGAATGCTATATCATACTAAAATCAGGTTGATTATAAATATACACATGATCATTATAAATAGATGATATTATTTACGATTACATAAAAGTAAGGCATAATTATCATTGGTGTTCATGTCATAGTGAAGGATTATAGCGATAGAATGTGATGTATATATGTATAAACTGATGAAGTATAAATATAGCATTTAGATAAATATATTAATCTGATGTTATTGCCATGGTTATGGTTGAGAAATTACAGTAATTTCAACAAATTAGTCTAAAGATTCTACACCAATCAGATCAATTGATACAACCAACCAAAACTAAGAGTCCTAATATTTCCCTTATCTTACTGGCTCCTACCGTATTTCATAAAGCCGCTATTATTTACGATTATTCGTCACATTTGGGCTAAATAAAATCAACTATCTGCTTTAGATACCATACACTATAACATATATAGATTAACGGATCGTTTTAATAAAGTAATAAATTTCTACTCTTTCAATAAATACTATGACCAATCGTAATTTATTGTTATTAATAAATGTTGTACCAGGGTTTCACTTTTGGATCTGCATTGAGAGGAGACCCAATAGTACACTACAAAGCTTTTGCAAACTCATTCATATTTTTGAGAGCAACGTTGTCTCCCTCCCTGAGTGGAAGATGTGGGTCTATATATCTGTTTAGGTATGAGGGTATGAATGTCTACTTATTGATAGGGCATAGTATAAAATAGAATAGAATTATTATACTATTGTATAGTTATATTATACCGTTCATTGATGTATTGATAGCCTGACATAGAATGAAATGCTAATATTCTTGATAAACATAATAAAAACTATTATTCCGTTTTCTTAATCTTTCTTATTAAAGGCTTTAAGGACATATATACTAAACCATTTACAAGTTCACACTATTTCAAATTACAAAAATATAGTATTAATAATTAGTAGAATACGATGTGCCGTGTCAACATCTATGTCTATGTAGTAAAGCATTGCAATATAATCAAGTGTAGAATTGTAATAAAGAAAAACAGGCACTGGCTTTATTAGTGGATGATTATTATTGATGATATAAATAATAGTAACGTTCAGAAATATACATTATTAAGTCATGTAGTATATATAGATATACAGAGTATAATTTAAGGTAGTGTGGGTCAATCAAATAAAGTAAGTATAATCTTATTTAATTTAATATAGTATAATAGTAAAATTTAATATAATACAACACAATACAATATATCATACAAATGTAAAAATACAGTCTACAAGACTCCAAATATTGCTGCTCTCAAAACTCAAAGATTATCCAAGCTATTTGTGCAGTTATGATATGGTTTTATTTAATACGTATGTACAGTGCTCTAATATAATAGTAGATAGCTATTCTACCTTTTGTATTCTTTTCTGCAAGGCAAAAAGACACCCCCATTGCTTTCTTTCCGCTACCACGCTGTGAAACTGACCTATAATTTAGTCTTCTTATAGTACACCCAATTACTATGGTAGACAGTATTATTAATTTTTTCTTTGGTGAAACTTAGAAAACTTATTTGTTTAAAACAGTTATATAAAAATACTACTTCAGAACTATTTATTGCTCTTAAAAACAACCGTTGTATTTAAACGTTATCACTGATACAACCTAGCTGCACAAGCCTAGCATACCACGCACTTTCATTTTAGAGTATTAATAACTAATTGTATAACAATAGATTGTTCATGCACTTTTTAACTAAAATTACACTAAGGGCTCGACCATAACATTTTTTATTTGAACGCAAAATGTTTAAAAACAAGCCCACGGTGGGACTCGAACCCACAACCCCCAGATGACTACCTTATAGAAGTCTGATGCGCTATCCGATTGCGCTACGCGGGCATGTCAGACATTTTCAGTTGTTGCTTTATGACGTAAACCAACATAGTATAATAATATAATATGGCTTTAGAATTACTATATTATAGAGGCACAGTGCACTATTCAATGACGATATGTGGATAGTTATAACAATGAGGTTACTATTTTAGATATTCAAAGATAATTTTTTGTTATTATTTAAATGATTAAACACAGGCAGTTCAAGATATTCCAGATATTCCAGTGTTTATGTAATCTGGTGGATTGAATTCAAGCTCGGACAAGCAAATGGGCTAATTCCTAAAGAAGTACTTAATCGGTATCTCCACCTTTGATTTGATGCTCTTAATTTAGTAGTCTTCCGTAAAGACATTTATATGATTTAGGCTTACGTGTGTGGACTATCACTATATCGGCAACTTGCTTTACTTCAGTTAATCTGTAGTATTAATTGCATGTGGTCTTTGTACTAGCAGTAATTCTACTATTAAAGAAAATAAAAGAGTACCCAACAAATCATTAGAAAATTATATACCACCGTAGTCTCCCTTGCGTAGTATTAATCTATTCAAATGCACGATTAGGCCCTATATATTGTAGGAGTGTATTCAGTATAACCATAAGCTTCACTGTAGCCTGCTGCCTTGACTTTCAACCTTTTCACTACTTTTAGAAAGTTAATATATGGGTATAAAAATATTAATCTCTTATTGAATCATGCAGAACCAATTTTTAAGTTTCTATGGGCTCTAGGCCTACCATATATCTCCCTGACCTTAGATAGGATATGTACTCCTAATTCTGCTATCAACTGAATAATGAATTGTTTTAATTCTCTACTTACGAGTTGTTGGATACCATCTACAACTAGTAAGATAATAACTATACAGGTAGACCTTAATAAGTAGATAATTTATATAAGTTCATATCATTCGGAAACATTCAAGAATTGTAATGATTATTGGATTTTTATTAACAAATTTCCAGTTTACTTAATTCTTTTATTATAGTTAAGCCTTTCCAGAAGAATCAATATTTACACTGTAAAGTATTTATTTGATTGAGTAATTAATTATAACAAAGAAATAATTACATCTTAGTTATAATTTAATTGTAGCTTGTCAAAGTACTGTGTTATCTAGGACTGATTTAAATTAGTGAGATAGAGGCACTGACCCTGGCAGGATAGTTGGCTTATTTTTATTTTCAAAATACCAGAAGCACAAACAGAACTAGCTGTTAGAAATTCACGCTATGTATATATGTAAGTAAACAACATATACTCAGTCCTAATATTACAAACCTTTATATAAGTATGAAGAGAAAAACATTAAAACGATAAATTCGGCAATTAGACAACTGGGTTATCAATCCTGATTTATTTAACAATGGAATAAACCAGACAATCCTCTATAAACTTTAGGATTACTAATATAGTATATCAGAACGCATCAGAAGTTGCATGTGCAATAGTATCATAGATTTCACCTATTCATATATTCCTAACATGCAAAATATCTATTCTTAATATAGTATCTTAATAATCGCTATATGTCAGAATCCGTGGAACAGACTGATTTGTAATCACTTCCACTTTGTTCGTAATCTTTGGAAAAGAAGTTTAATTACTCTAATAAGTTTCTAGATATTTCCTTGTTACTGATAGAACCCAAGAGTCTGCTTTTGTTGAAAACCCCCTCCTGACGATTTTTGGCTCTCAGCCCTCTTGTTGTACTTTAGTTTGACATAGGTAGCCATGTCATCGATGTATTCCCTGAGTGTCCCACATTGTTTAGTGGTTTGACGGAAAGCCCTGACTTAGCTTCCGTATCTTGCGGACTGTAGGTCAAACAGTATCTTGGTGATGACCACCTAATCATGCAGTTCCATGACCATTTCTTGCAAGCGCTTGCTTGCCACCACTATTGGAGCAAGTTACTCATTCCCGTTCTCGGTTGGCCCGAAGGAGATTGTCAAATACACCGTCAAATACTTGGTTTGTTGAGCCAAATCTTTACCGTCAAATTGGTCTTTCATGCCCTTCCATATGTAAAACGCAAATTGGTCCTGATGCCAACCTGCGGTTAGCCTCTGTTCTGTAGACACTAAAGTATACAAGTAGTGTCTAGCCGCTGCCTCCTCCTGTGATACTCTTGTCAGGTTCTCAGGTTACGTTTGGGTAGGCTCTTCTAGAATGGCCTGTAACATCATGAAGTATCCAACCTAATACTTATGGGAACTAAGATACTTAACACTAGATATGTATTTTTTTATGTTCATACATGTAATCATATTTATTACATTTTACTTATACATATGTGATAAAGTGCGTACGTACGTAGACGAATAATTTTAATCGTGTTAAAGCGGTAAACTATAGGGTCAACATATCCTGTTTTTATTTTAAGCTTTTACCCTGACAATGACACAAGTCAGGTGGCGGACTATAGTGTAAACAAAACCCGAGATCTCGTCCCGACTAGAGTCATTAATTTACACAATAATAATCACATGATGCAATGAGATTGAATTCATTTTAAACGGTATATTTAATATAATATGGCATGCAGGAATTAATCTTAATCTAAATCATTATTGCGCAGGTTTTATAGATAATATCTACTATTTGCGCAACAGTAGATAATAAATAATTAGACAATTATTGTAATGCATTACACATATTCCAACATATAGTGTTGCAACTATAGGAAAAAGATATGTTTTAATGTATGGGCCTACCGAAAAAGTAAAATTCAACCATGTACAAGTGCAAATCAGTATAGCTTGCCACATATCGATTGTTTTAGTATGTGATAGATACGTTAATTATTGTGCAACATGTTAGCAGACAATCCCTATTGGACATATATTAGATAATAAAAACTTTAATGAAGTATACAAGCTGAGCCCAGATTGGTTCTGGGAATGCGTTTTTATTCATAAACGTGCTGTATAAATTTGTTTAAGTAGTTGAACATCGGCTCATTAAAACAGACAATTAAGTAAATTAACTGTCACATATTGTTAGAACCAACCTTTTCACGGCTTTTCGACATTCTACTTTCTTATTATTGTTATGATATTGGTTTAATTAATACACGGAGAAGTATCTTTTCCTAAGCTAATTTGGTAGACACAATTGCGAACAATCAACCTTTATTACTGGTTAATAACTTGGTGTTGAATAGTTGACAATCGAACTTTATGATAGGTTTTTAAGCTAGGGGCTATTGGTCAACCACATACTCTATAAGCATAGATTAACAATTTGTTGCACGGTATTAGAAATATTACGTAATAATATATTATTATGGTATTAATTTTTATTATTATGATTATTCGTATTAATATATCAGATCTATTTCTACATAGCAAATAATGTGATCGCATGCAGATTCTAATGAATAATACCTCATGACGTCATTAAGGGTTGGAACATGCATAATCCATTACAACAACTCATTAATTGTTTAAATTGGAATATGACATCTAATCTATTTATTATCTGCTATTAATCAAATAGTAGGAATTATCCATCGAGCCTACGCATTAATGATTCAGATTGTGATTAATTCCTGTACACCATCTTATGCTAAGTATACAGTTTAATCCGAATTCAGTTTCACTGTATCACATGTACTTACAATAGTATAAAGTAACCACTATGTGGTAGAGAAGAAGTTTCTAGTTTTATTTACACCATGGTCCGCCACCTGACATGTGTCACTGTCAGGGTAAGAGGGTATGTTTACCCTATGCTTCGCCGTTTTAACATTTAGTGCAGAATATTTTTTGATGGCTATAATTAATCATATGCTACAATTATTAATTAATTATTCTCTGCCTTATTTTATTTTTTCCGCAATCAAGATAATGTAAAAGTACTATATTTATTAAACCGAAAAACCGTAAAATGTAATAGGAATACAAGTACACCATTCTATACAATCTAGCCTCCATTTGGATTAATTATGACACAATCCTATTGGCCCATAAATATTTAATATCACATTAAATTAATCGATTAAAATTAATCGAACATTAATCTTCAAACCTTTCAATAATCAATCACCCGTCAGTGGAACTGTGTAGCCAATACACTGACCTCAGCATTAAGTGAGCTAGTTAGTCGTTGTAAGGCATCAAGCATGACTGCCTCCCGATCACGTCTGAGTGAAACCTTATTGGTTGGTATGGGCCTATCAGAACTCTCTCCTGTACGCTGGGTATCAACCGGAGATGAGGGTGCATGCGTCCCTCCCACCTCATGGCTATCTATGTCCTCATTCACCACCATTTCACTGTCACTCTCCCCACTATCACTATCGTTCTCATTCCCTTCACCGTCAGATGGGGACCCTTCCATAGCATATAGCATATATCTATCTGTATGCTTAATACCCTCTGGTCCCAGATATGTATCTGCAGATAGGCGTGGCATACTCTTATAGTGTAGTTCATCTGCCAATCGTATAGCTCGGGCTAAGGCACGGCCCAATGTCTTGGGGCCATCATACACATCTTCGTCCTTTTGATTAGTTAGTTGTACATCATTCTGTTGATCTACAACCTGTGTAGCCAATTGCAATGCTGCAGTCTTGGCCAATGGTGGTGCAATTGGATGATCTTGGCCCAATGACAGGCCACCATGCTGGGCAGGGGAAGGGTCAACAAGAAGAGGTTTGGAAGGAGCCTTAATGATTGGAGGACGGTCAGGAATAAATTCAGGGATTGGTGGAGATGGAGGTGCGGCGGGGGGAGGAGTGGGACCCATGGCATGGGGATAGCTGTCATTGTTGATATGAACACGCCGTATATGTGCCATAAGGTTGGATCTACGTGTACTATCTCTATGGGAGGGAAAGGGGGTTAGTATAATGGTATGTATCCATGTGTGTGCATGTGTATGTACTACATGTATGCGTATGTATATTACAGATATATATAAATATTTGCATGCGTAATATATTTACATATAACACGGGTATATATACATCATAAAAAAGAGAAAAAGAAAGTAGAAATACAGTGGGAAAGAAATTATTAGAGGACATCAGTAACCGCCAATCACAATGAGAAGTTATGAGATTTAAACTAATTACAATTATTAGATAGGAGTAAAGTAAAATAACCAACTAGACAAGTTTGAATATAATATAATACACATGGACACACAAATACACCCATATATATATATATATATCAATATCATATCGGCAGGCATTTACCACCCTATTACTGGCAGTTAGCTGCCTGCTAGGGATTACACTGCCAATAATTCAAACCCTACCCATACCAAATACAAACTACAATGAACCCACGCCGCAGACCATACAAAGAGTAACATAAAACTGTCAAGATAACCAGATAACATTAACATACTTGCCACAATGCAGCCAACTACAGTGGTGGGACATGTTAGTTTCAGTCAGATGCAATTGGTATATGTGGTCCCATAGTGCAGTGGCATCAACCAACTGAGTCCGACAACTTCCCCACCTACAGTGATAGACAGGTCCCGATGGTGGTATAGGGGATAAAGTGGGTGCCTGAGGGAGTGGTAAGTAAGTGTGTGTGTATATGATAGTATAATAGCATAATAGTATGATAGTATGACAGCATAATAGTATAATAATAGGATAGTATACCCGATGGAGGTATAGGAGATAGGGTGGCTGTGTGGGCTATAGATAGGGATAGGTAAGTAGGTATGTGTGCAGATATATGTATGTATGATAGTATGATAATACGATAGTATGCATATTTGGTGGGAGGGGGCAGCCAAACACACAACCCTAGGCATATGTACTTTCCAGATAAGTGAGGGTGTATTCGTATTGGGGTGTATGCATGACAGGTGACTAAACATAATGAACAACAGAGGCAGAAAACTAAAAGAATGCTATATCTTTTCATTCTCCAAGGTCTTTCGCCGAGCCAATTATTAATACATACATGAATACAGGAACATACCGGGCAAACACACAGTCATATAAAACGAGAAATACACTGTATATGCCTATACCCTGATGCATTGAATAGAATATATACTTTTCATCTTCCTCTCACAGGTATAAAGCCCATCTCTACCCATCTCTACAATCTCCGTCTGTCCACACCGACGTACACATACATCCATCCATACATAGATATATACATGACCATATACATATATACACATCAATATTAAAATACATACCACCGATTGCATCGAGTCATCTTCCACCAGTCCCTTCCCTGCAGTATTAGGCATGACTTTATTCTCTTCTGTGGGGTGGTATATTATTGGTTAATCCATATTAATAACCTGAAATCATAGGCCAATATACTAACCAATATACTAATCTAAAAGTTATATGAAAAACAAGTAAACAAATAATAATAATTGATTAACCTATAAACTACTATGTAACATAGGCTAATGCCACTCTACCTCACCCACCTTCACCAGAATCATCCTCCCCACTACTATACTGCTCGGCAGTAGAGGCTAAGGACTGGCCCCCTACCGTGCCCTGCGCAGAGACGAGGGGGGAAACAACACGAGGGATAGATTCTAAGGGTTTGGCTAGTAGCATATAGCCATCCTCATAGCATAGTTGACTGTCAGGGCGGGCTAGCCCTGTAAGGTTGATTTTCTTGATGGTCCGCTATATGTATGATATTATATCACATATTAGAATATATTGTGTATGTGTGTTTTTATGTGCATGTATGCAAGTGTGTATGTGTATAGGTATGGGTATATAAGTGTATGTATGTAGATGTGGGTGTATACATGTCAGACAGTGTGCCAGTAGGTTGATGCGAGTGTAAAGGTATGTTAATTTGAGACAGATTAATTTGTTGTGAAAAATCAATTAGATTCCTGATATTGATATCAAAGGAGTGTAAAACTGCTTGAACAAATTAATAGGAAGCACGACAGTTGCTAGGGAAATAACAGAATATAAAATATAACCCAATATAAATAATGTAATATATTATATTATATACCCTATTATATTATAACTATACATCTATACATTAGTAAATTTTTACACTCAATATATGTATATAGTATTCTAATATTTGATCTTTTTAAAAGTATTTTAAAAAGCCTATTGGGCAATCGCCACTTAAAATAAAAGTTATATAGCTCATATAGATAGACCAGTCAATAGTACTTACAACTTTAGAATCATACACAGAGTCAGATACAAATACGTCATCCTCTGGTATACCATAGGGTCGACCTTTTAAAGATAGATAACAATTGGTTAGTTCAGGTTTTATTGATTTTACTCAAGAGGTTTGTGTTATATTGTACTGTATTTATATATGCACCCATACATACATACACATATACATACATGCACCCATACATACATACACATATACATACATGCACCTGCAGCTACACATGCACACATATATACATAAACATACCTCTCATGTACTCCTTGGGCAGCAAGACAGCTACCCTGGCTACTATAGAGTGCATGGTATTGACATCCTTCTCCGTCTCCTTCAGCAGTTCTAGGGCGTAAAACGTAGCAGTGGGTCTATGACTGGTCTCATAGGGCCGTAGATACCAGTTGCCATAGATGAACTCGCCACCACTATACTCAGTGTTAGAAGTGTTTTAAATATAAAATATATATAATAAAAAAATGGTTGGCGAATGGCCGATATATGTATAATAATATGGAACGCCATTGACTTTCATTCAAGAATGGCATTAACAACATCACAGTAATGGGAATACTAACACAATGATAGTGTATACCATACACCCTACCCTACTCTATACACGCCCCTCTTACTTACTTCTCATCTATCCACATTTGCTCTATCTTCACAACATAGTGGTTGGCAGGATCATCGGACTTGAGATATACAAAATCACCTAAAGGCATTAAAAATAACAATTAAGGGGGATTTAACATGAACATATAGGAGGGTCTGTGAGAGTAATGCATAATACAATAATTGCGTATATATAGTACTCTATGATTATGTTGTATTATACTATATCGCCTTATATTATATTATTAGTAACACATATCCTATCATATTACATCATTAGTAGTGAAAATTAATATTAACAGCTATTATTAATAGGATATCTCTCTTACCCTCCCATATCATTGATGACCTAACCCATCATTAGTCAGTATAACACCCATTCTAGCCAATCAGGGTCCCCAGGCCCATGCTCACACTATATATACACCAATAAAAGTAAAGCACATACCCTTCTTAAACGACATATTTTTAAAAAATAGTTGGCGATAGTAGGTATAGCCTGGGTGTGTCCCATCACCATCACCTGGGGAGAGGATGTTCTGGAGAAGGACAAGTGTCGGTTAGAGAGGCAGAGAGAGAGAGGGAGGGAGGGAGAGAGTACCTCGTTTATCGTAATGAAACTCCAACTCCAAGCCATAACACAGAGTCATCACACAGTTAACTTAAGTGAAAATACATAGTCCAGTCAATGAGTGGATGGTATTACACACCAATCATAGATCACACCTATATAGTATATAATACAATGTAATGTAATACACTACACTACAACACAGCACAATATAATACAATACTATAAAATACAATACAATACAACACAACACAATACAATATACTGCAATATATTAAAATACAATACATTACAATATACTACAGTACAATACAATACTTCACAATACAATACAGCACACTATAATACAATACAATACAAAGCAAAACACTACAGTACAATAGAATACGCTACAATATATGGCACTATAATACACCTACTGACGGGCCTATACTCACCCTATCCCTATCCATAGGGTTTATCCAGTCCAACCTATACTGTAAGTCAATGTTACATAGATCTCTCTGAAAGGTGATTGGCACAGCCCGCTTTTCATACGTCACGCCCCCTTTATC
Source organism: Ichthyophonus hoferi (assembly GCA_002751075.1). Classification (NCBI taxonomy): domain Eukaryota; class Ichthyosporea; order Ichthyophonida; family Ichthyophonidae; genus Ichthyophonus; species Ichthyophonus hoferi. Next base: position 406,326 of record NAOQ01000002.1, read on the forward strand.
TGCAACACTAACCATATACCACCATAGGGTTAGAGTGGTATGCATATATATATATATCCATATCATAGATACATAATGCATACCACACACCCACCCATACACACACACACATATATATCCTAATGTCTTCTTATATTACATTATATTAAACTATACTATGCCATACTATATTATACTATACGATACCATGCCATGTCATACCATATTATACCATATTATACCATATTATACTATACTATACAATGCCATATCACACAATACTACATCAGACCATACCACACCATCAGCTAACCCATAACCACCCTTTGGCCTAGCCTTAACCCACCCTATAACCAGTACTTACACTCTGTCCACCCCATACATCCATTTCTTTATCTTCTCAAAGCCTTTTCGGTCATGATAAACATATTCACATACGTATATGTCATCCGTCGCTATGCCAACAGGCTTATAATTGCACCAATCGGATGGTTGCATTACCTGACATTCCCCTTGGACCAATGAGAGATGGTTGCTGTGAGATAGGAAGTGTGCATTAATGAATATGGGACAGTCATAATAACGCACAAAGGGAGGTACGAATCAATACAATGGGCAATATAAAGACATATAACTATATAAGGGCAAATATATTGGTTTATAGATATATACCATGTGGCCATAAATTTAATCTAATAATAGACCAATTAAAACGACTTATCGAATCCAATTTAGAAAACAACCTGTCAATCAAAAAAAGGAGGAAAGGCAACGGAGGAAAAGAAAAATAACAGGAGATAGGGGGTTATACGGAGATAGTAATAGAGATAGTAATAAAGAATATAATAGAGATAGTAATAAAGATAGTAATAGAGATAGTTATAAAGATAGTAATAGAAATAATAACAGAGAGAAGGGTAACAGAAATAGTAATAGAGAGAGTAACAGAAATAGTAATGGAGATAGTAATATAGATAGTAAGAGATAGTAATAGAGATCGTAATAGAGAGAGTAACAGATAGTAGCAGAGAAAGTAAGAGAGAAAGTAGTAGGGAGAGAAGGTGTTGGGCTCAATACCTGCGAGTATTAGAGGTCCAATAGACTTCCTTGGCGTTATATTTTGTATTGTGGTTGAAGCATTCATAGGGCCTAGAGAGCCTATATCCACAATGATTGGTGTTAGATGACTAAGCTAAATATGGTTTTAGGAAAGAGAGAGAGGGAAGAAATATGATTGTACTAGAAACTTTGTTGCCATCACATACCTATGAGAGTATAAATCTATTAACATAACTATATTAACATACATATATAAATAGCATGAACCTTCCAGCACACAGAGAGACAAAAGAACACAAGGATATAAATAAAAACTACAAAGAATACACGAGAGGTGTTTGGTTTACCAGGTGCCCCATAGCCATTTCTGATTGGTCTCGTCTGTCCATAGACGTTGTACACAGACAATCTGTGGACAGATTGGATTGCCACTAGGAAGATAAACAAACATACCCAATCGTATGGTCATATTGTTGATCGTTAACTGCAGGGACCAATAGGTTGTGTTAGACTAAGAGATAGTTATAAATGATAGGATTGGATGGTTTTTATATAAAGTGAGCATGGAACTGTATCAGGGCAATAGATCTGAGAGATAGAGAGGGAGAGAGATAGATAAATAGGTTATAACCATATATAGCCCACCTCTTCCACGCCCGGTTGCTCCAGGGCTGGTGTAGTGTTGACAGCAGTAGCGGCCTTTATGGGGTCACGAGGTGCCTTCTCCAGTCTACCAATCACATCATGCCAAGCATCCACCTCCGCCTTCACTACCATCTCCGCTTGCTACAAGGGACCATGTGTAAGTACTACTGACTACCAATTAATCATAAATCGATCGCTAACTAATCGTAGATCAATATCTCAAATTGGTATTGATCACTAACTAATCCCAAATTAATCGTTCCTCCGTTAATTCCTTTTTCGTATTTTCTTTTATAATGTGCCTAGCAATAATAAAATTATAATCACCATTATGTAATCAGTTATTATTGATTCTAATCATATAATTTTGAACAATTTGGTCCTAAAATACCTAACTTGTTAAGAAATATTAGCAGATTTTTCTTAAAAACATATATCTTAGTCAACCAATCAGCTCATGGAAGAAAGATCTTATTGCTGTTTGCATCTATCATACAATAGTGCCAATTTAAACGTCTAGCATGTACCAATGTACACAAGCCGAGTTCTTTATTCCAGATATGGTAGTAGAAGGTAATAGAAAAACAGAACTATCTTTCCACCAATGATCTAACATCAAGTTACGGTTCTTTGTAATTACATGGCCCAATAGCTAAGCAGTCCATACGCCAATTATTACAGAAAAAGTAAAAATAATTTTTGGTAGGTAACATTCCATATTGGGTCATAGGCGTAGATTACATATAGGGCCATATCTAAGCATATCTGAAAATCAATGTTCATACCATCACACTAACCATCCGGTCCTATAAAAAATAAACACGTGTACTACAAGATAGGAGAAACAAACAAATAGAAAAATAGAAATAGAAATAGGTGATACGTGACCAATTAGAAAGGACATCATCCAAACAGGTATATATATATATATATATATGGCACTACCTCCTACTCACTATGCTCTCATCCCATTTGGTGTGGTTTATTTGGATATATCTATATTATATACAGTTAGATATATCGTTAGATATACCTATATTATATATAGTGAGATATACAGTTAGATATACCTATATTATATATAGCGAGATACATAGCTAAATATACCTATAGTATATGTAACTATATATAGGTGTAGAGAGGGAGGTAGGGGTGGCTTACGTAAGGTCGCCATAGACGGAAGTAGGTACCTAAGAATAACTTGTGGAGAGTAAGGACATCAAAATAGGCCTGTGTAAAGGATGGTCGGATATAATTAAAACAGAGATAGGAGAGGAGAAGGGAAGGGAGAACAGTAAGGTGTTATAACGTTAATGAAGGTGACCAATAGAATGTGAATGTTAAACAGGTAAAGATACAGATAAACACATGATACCCTGGCTGTATGTCATTCATATGAATACAGTCATGTAGTATGGACAAATATGACATCATATTTGTCTTATATGTGCATGTCCTGTACGTTAACCCCACCCTACACACACCTGGTCTGGGGCTTGAAGCACACTATAGGCATTATAGAACAATAGAAACATGTCCGCATACAGCTGCTGCATACTCTCGTATTGGCTGGAGTTTACTTTATCATGGATTGTCTGAAGACTGATTGGTACCTATATAGATATGTGGGGGTAGGGCACGATGATATATGAATATAGATATATGTATTAAGGCAGTTAATGATTAGCAGCTAATAATTTATATTTGTACAATCCAAGCTCTGAACCAAATACCTTACCTAATAAAAAAGATTGCAAGAATGAATGATAGCTTCATATTAATTAAGTAAAGAGTACTGATTGGTATGAATTAGCAGTAATTAATTAACTAAAAGGTTATTTCATGTATCAGTGTCTTTTTAAATATAGATTAATGCATAAGTCAACTATGATCGCACTAGAGTCATGTGAGTCAAAAAATGTAACTGTAACCTCAATGTGACAACAACCAATAAGCTTCAAGATCTATTAGTCACCTAGGCAACCTGACTGACCTTGACTACCTCATGGTATTTAGGGTTAAGGTCACGGGCAGGTATGGTTAGGATTGGCTCACAGAGCAGTTTGCCGTCCTCTCGTCGGGCCTCAACCACCTGCATAGTCACTCATCAGAAAGATACAAATTTTTTTAAATAGAGGCCAATCATTGGACACAATAAACATATATGTTGGAAGAGAAAGACCGTATCAAACCACATCAATATATAAACGGAGCTAAACCCAGAGAAACAGAGGAATTATAACTAAATACTTAATTGTATATCGTAGGTACTTGTAATTGATTGGCAGAGAAAAGAAATCAAGTAATTTTTTATATTTTTTATATTAAAACAGTCCAGTAATTTTAATGACATCTAATTATACCTACCAATTGAACCAATGTACGCATGAGACAGAAGCCTAGCTCTTTCATAGATATGGGCCCTTTCTTTTCTCTCTTCTTATACTCTCTCTTGGCTTCTTCTATCTGATCAGCGGATAGATTTCTCCTTTTTGCTTTCTTCTTTCCTTTTCGGGGCATAGTGTCGTCCTCCTTAGCTAATGGCATTGTCGTGGGCTCCAATAACTTAGGTTCATTAGTTTTAAGCTCATTTATTTTCCTGGGATAATGAACGAGATGATGGGGATAGGATGAGATAAATTAGATTATAACCTAATAGAGCATAGTACTGTATGCACCATGTGTGACTGTGTATATATTATATTGTATGACATTATACTTTACTGTATACATGTATACATCAATCTACTATATGGGTTGTGTGATAAATGACCTGTTAGATAAATAGGAGTACAGAGGAAATTTCCATAAAAGGAATGCATGTAGCCAATTACAAGACCACGTTAGTTCCTCTTTTTTGCATACAATTGGCACATCTGTGATCTTTTACACATATATCATTACACACGGTATACATATCTGTAATACACAGTATCTTACAGGTAGGATAGGTGTGTATATTGTAGTAGACGAGAGAGCGTGCTACTAACACATACAACATATATCCCTCTGGTACACAGGGTATTATTAAACCTTACAATGTACTTACGTGTTAAGCAGGTTACGAAGGAATTGCGCGTCCCTAAATACATCAGACCCATCTTCATTGTAGGTCTGTGCATTCTGAAACATGACTTCAAAGTCATCCACAAAGGATTGTAGGGTGGTATAGTAGGGCTACATATATAATGAGGGAGGGAAGGAGAGAGAGAGGGAAAAGAAAAAGTGTGCAGTGATGTTAGCTATTAGATGCATCCACATATGATGCATGTCAAGACGTTGTGTCCGTTATAATACATCCTATCCCCTCTCGTTTTTCTATACACGCATACCCATGACCTGATAGATGTCTAAATGGCCACATATCCCAACTATTTCCTATATCCCACCTCTCTCGCATCATATCATATCTCACAACTACATCATATATATCGAATATTCACATATATCCAAGTTATCTCATGTAATCAATCTTACTACTATATATATAAGTAATATACAGTTCTGGTCTGAGAATAACAGACGAACAGTTCTTGGTCGTTGGTTCTATTTCCTTTCATTGAATGCTTGATTGGTGTATTAGTCAGCCAATAAATAAACCAGACAACATACGCACCACAACAAACACAAAACAATACAATACAGTACAACACAAGGAGAATGAGATTTACAGGATTGGCGTCCATTCGACCCTTAATCACATCCAATGCAATTGGTGTCTTGATGCTATATATGGAAAGACAACTCTGTTAGCTAATCATAAAATACCTACAGGTTTGCTATTACAACTTTAGGCTTATCGTTTATCATTCTCTACTGGCTCTTTTACATTTTACAGTTTTTAATACAGCACAGTGATAGGATGTTTATTATGCAAATGCTATCCTTTAATTCGGGTTTCCCAATCCTCGTCTTAGAAATTTATATATTAATATATTAAGTAAGTCTACAAATTATGTCAGGACAAATGATAAATAAATAATTAGATACTTTCACCAATGATGAATTGCGTTTACATTACATTATACCATGTCATATCATATTATAATATATTATAAGATACCATGCCATAACATAACAGAACAGAACATAACATACTATAACTAAAATCATACAATATAACATCATACCATACCATATCATGTATCATGAACATATTAAAACCCTAGCTATGAATGATAGGAAACCGACAGACAACGAGATACAGACACACATACAAGCATACATATGCATACATACAGATATACATACAAACAAACATACAAATATATATATATATATATATACTTACAAACATATACAAACAGATTCACATACATACATACATACATACAGACTGACACACATACAAACATACATATCATAATAGTCATCGTAAACTTCAGCGTCAGGTAGTTCGCGGAACACCTCGGCCACTTTCTCCCCATGTCTATGAGCTTTAACGATTGTCTTGTAGAGCATAGACATCACTTTACGTAGTTCCTTACCACCCTACACCCATCATTATACGTTTGTTATGTTAGTGGCTGTAAATATCAGCAAAGATAGAAAAGCGAGAGAGGAGAGAGGACGAAAAAGATAAGGAGTAGGATAAGAAAAAAAAGGAATAAGACAAGTGATGGATAAAGTGAAGAGGGAAGGATAGAATTAGAATATAAATAAAGATAGTGAGGGAGAAAAGGGGATAGGAGAGAAAGTCGTATATATGGGTAGTAGAGCATAGGGTGGGCCTAGGGCTAGGTGTTGGTATTCCTATTTACGGATATGGATATATCTTCGAATAGCAGAGATATGTACATATGTAGATAGGTAGGGGGGGGGATGGGTGGTGCTCCACAGCGAGATAACTACCTAGTATATTGTAATGTATATGTATTGCAGCATAGTATAATATAACGCAATATAATCCAATATACTAAAATACAATATAATATAATATACTACACTACAAGATAATATAATAAAATACAACAAAGCAAAACAAAAGAAAACAGAAAAGAAAAAAATAATAAAAAAAAAAAAAAAAAAATCAAT
>NAOQ01000002.1:424509-439935 GCA_002751075.1 Ichthyophonus hoferi
GCACACACACACACACACACACACACACACACATATATATATATATATATATATATATATATACCTATGTCCCGTGGGTGACTTTTCATTTACCAATGCATCGTACACTTCATGTAGTATCTGTTTGAGAGGTCGACTGTCGTCTGTGCCCCGTAATATAATATGGTTGGTTGACATAAAGGTGAGAATATGAATATGACTAATGTAGTTGAGTATAATATAACAGTGTACAGGTAGTATGGTAGGATAGTATACCACAGTATATGAGGTATAACGTGAGATATAAAATGGTATATATAGGGATGGAGGAGGAGATAAACCCAGAAAGAGCGTGTCGGGAAGTTAACATGCTACTGGCTAGTTTTCATACTCGAATCCTTATTAGTTGTTGGTCTTAATGGTGAGGTTTTAAAAAAAGGTAAACTAGAATCATCATATATAATATAATATAATGTAATAGCACAATGGTATGATGGTATCAATAGTATAGTAGTAGAATATTATAAGAGTATAAGAGTATCATAGCATAATAGCGTAATAGTATGATGGTATCTTGATATAATTGTATGGTAGTATAATAGTATAACTGCATAGTAGTACATTAGTATAATAGTATAAGAGTATAATTGTACAATAGTATAATAGCATAGTAGTATAATAGTAACAATAATATAATAGCATAGTGGTATACTAGCATAATAGTATAATCGTACCATAGTATAATATCATAGTAGTATAATAGTAACAATAATATAATAGCATAATAGTATAATCGTACAATACTATGATAGTATCGTAATACACTATAGTATAATAGTATAACAGTGCTACAGGGTGTACCGACCAGGCCCTCTCCTTGAACGGGCATCATAGATGGAGTTAAGTGTATCTACAATATCGTCTTTAAATGCTTCAAACATATCGGTCAGTTGTTTGGCGTCCTGGTATATCTGGGTTTCGGGACCATAGTAGTGCTATAGGAAGGGAAATATAAGAGGTTGGTTACTAGTAATAAGGAGATAAAATAATATCATGGAGTATAACATGATAGAGTATAATAGGACATGTATAGTGTGATTGGTATAGTATGATATAATATAAGACTCGCCAATACCTTAGTGTTTTAACCCTCGCATTCTATGGTATAACAGGGTATGCCATGATAAAACATTGTATAGATAGAATAGCTTAGTTCTCTCAATCGACTAGAAAAATAAAGGAAAGACTTGTTTGTAGTCTAATTACAACTATCAAAATAGGCCCACTGGCTGTTTTAGCTTAACTTTAATATAATTCAATATATATTAACTATAAATTACAATCCGTGAGAAATGAGATATATGAGTGTATGGAATCCTATAAATATAATTGATAAAAGGGCTGGAAGTACGGTGCAAATAAGTAAAATATAGAAAAGTTGGCCTGTGATACGGTAAAAACAATTGGTACATTATTTCAATTATACATAATTAAAAATATCTCACGCCATTAGCATTAATGAATAACATAGCATACCATAGTATTGTATAATACCCAGCCAATATCAGTCTCAAATTCGTGAATATTTGTATAGTGACCTCGCTCTATTTGGTCTAAAATAGTCTTGAAGTCCATAGGGTCTATAGATGGGGTGGCATAGGGTGATAATATTAGGATAAAGAAATAGGCTTTACACACAGAGAAGGTAAATATATAGAGAGAGGAATGGATAGATAGTATAGAAATAGGTCGGTAAAAATAGAGGAATAGATATAGAGAAGACAAAGAGAAAAGAAAGAAGAGTAATTGTAATTGGCTAGTAATAATGAAAATCGTGGAAGGCCGGTAGTCCTAGAGATTAGGTTGCAAGTACAAGCTCTAGATAAGACTGCCTTTAAAATAAAATAATAATAAATATAGAATGATATCTTAATACCAAGTATAGTCCATATCGTCTTAGAATAATTTATAATAATGATACTAATACAGAGAGTAATATAATATAATATAATGATAGAAATAGTAAGAATAATGTAATGTAATAATATAATATAAAATAAAAAACACCCACTCTTAGTGCTATGAAAATACTCGGGAAATTCATCCCGTTCAGGTAGTCGTAGGAACTGGGTGACTAGCCATCTATCCCAGGGACGTTTGACGTCCCATGATTGGCGCTCAGCATGCATGAGGTACCGCAACGTACCGCTCATAATAAAAAGAAGATCCTGGGAGGATAGGTTACCTGTCATATCCACCTAGTGTCAATAATAATTGTGTCATGTCACTTGTATTGAGCTATATTGTAGTGTAGTGTAGTGTATTATAATATAATGCATTGTATTGTATTGTATTGTAGCGTATTGTGGTGTGTTGTATTAGAGTATACTACGTTGTATTGTAGTATATGGTATTATATGATAGTGTATTATAGTGTATTGCATTGTATCAAACCATAGTATATTATGTTGTATTGTAATGTATAGTATTATATGGTAGTATATTGTGATGTATTGTATTATATCACATTATATTGCATTATATCATAGTATAGTATTATATATATCTCTACCTATACTATTCATTCTATCTCCACATATATTACCCATACTATCTAGTATGTCTCAATCTATATTATCTGTACTATCTAATAAATCGCATCTATACTATTTATTATATCTCAACCTATATGACTTGTCTTATACTCATTTATATATCTATGCCCTCAAATCACCTCGTCCCCAGCGGTAAGTATTACGATGAGGTGCGTTGCCATTGGTTCCTGTAAGGCTCCTTCTGTGTGGTTTAGGAAGAGGGGTATCTATAGGCTGATAGGGAGCCAAGAGTATGTCAGTGCACCACAAGATAAAGTGAGTGGGTAGTAATAACACTGGTATGGATATAGTTATAGTTATAGTTATAGTTATGGTTATAGTTATGTTATAGTTATAGTTAAGATTACAGTTATGGTTATGATTGTGATTATAGTTATAGTCATAGTTGTAGTTATAGTTATTGTTATTGTTGGTGTTATTGTTACTGTTAGAATATAATAGAATATAATAATAATGTAATGTAATAGAATATAACGTAATAAAATGTAACAGGATATAATACAATGTAATGTAATATAATAGAGTCTACATACCTTGGTTTTCTTTAACTTCTTATCCGTAGTCTCCCCCTCATGTTTCCTCTTCCTATCCACTAGGAAGCAATCATTACATACATAGTCATACGCACCTGTTACCTGGTGCCATTCTGGCGACTACTATTGTTGTCAGCCAATGGTACTGCCATTTTTTAAAACAATTGATATTACTCAGGTCATCATTGGTGCTAAGCAATGTGTAAAAGTAGTAATGCCAGAGAAAAGTAACAACGTTTAGTAAGGATGGAGAGAAACAGGAAATAATGAGAAATTACATTAATTACTATAAACATTCTTGCATATTTACCTACCTGACTACCTACCTACACCCATGCCTACATAATATAATACATACATACAGATATACATATTATCGTACATGCATACACACAAACCTAATTACCTTCCATGCACCTACAATAGCCCATACTAAGCTATACACTTATCCATTCTCACCTCATCCGAGTGGCAGGTCTTACACACCAACGTATCTCCCTTACGTCGTGGCATAGTGACAGCACTAGCCTACTAAAATTTATTTTATAATATATGCATATAATCCTATGGATTAATGTATGTATCTATTATGTAGTTATAGGTGATTACAGGTGCGGCTCACACCATTACCTATAAACTAGCTAACCTAGTCAAATAATACCTAAATATTGAAATGATATTAAATGTTATCAAATCTTAAAAGCGTAGATTTAATTTAAATGTGGTATAATGAATGATAATCTAATTATTAACTATTAATATTGGTCATTTTAAAATAATTAAAAATAATTATAAATTAATATGACCGCTTTTGTACGCGCCAAATACTAGGAAACTAGGGAATGATCGGAAAGTGGCAGAGGTATATTATTACTGTATACCATTTTCATATTAATGTAGTGTCTTGATTGTAATTATGTGATACCATCGCACAATTATTATATTACAATATATTTTGCTACATTATTATCCTGTCCATAAGTAGATTCGACAGTCAATGAATTTCTATATTAAATGATTATAATTTTTAATTCTAGTGATTTACTGATCGATTTTCAATATTATTTTTAATGCTAATAAACTGTTCGCAAATTATTTAAACAAAATTAATGAAAATGAATAGTTGACGAACATTTTATAAAATAGTTTTAATCCATTTATACTATTGGTCAATTGCTTCAAAACCATTTCAAATGGTAGTCATGACTGGTAAATAATAAACAGAACTACATATTTATATTATAATATATGGAAGACATGCTTATGCATAGACACGCCTAATATAATAAAAATATTATATCATTATTGTATTTACAAATAACCCAACATGGGAATGGAAAAGCAGGCATGGACTCCCTTAACAGTCGACGATCAACACTACCTTGTAAAGGCACAATTTGGAATGGATGGGTATAGGGTGTATATTAGTGATATGATAAAGGTGTGGAAGGAAGAGATGAGTACCCCGTCAATAATAGCTCGTAATAAGGTAGTTTTAATGTGTATGTACCATATAGAAATATAGGTAGAGTTAGGTGAAGAAAAAGGTATTTTTATGTTTCATTTAACTTTATCAATTTTATCATGTTTGGATTATTTCTGTCACGACTGAATTTGAAGTACACCGAGTCGTGGTGGTTTGCACGGTACACCTACACGTCTACACATACACACCAAAGCATATAATGATATGTTGAAAAGGAGTATGTGTATATACATGTAAGGGTATATGAGGCACTCTCTTGTTTGTTGTTTGCTGCAGCATAGGTATATTTCAAGTATATGGGTAGGTTAAGGATATATATATGTTCATTCTTTGTATCTTCAAGTCTATACGGTGTGTGGGTTTATCTTTTTCTCGTTGTCTATAAATAGAAGTGTATGCTTAGAGTCAAATATTTTTGTGTGAAGTATGTATGACTATATACAAGGTAAGAATCGGTATGTTTATATTGTTGCTGATCACACCCATGATAGAAATTAAACGCTCATACCACTATGGGAGTAGAACGAATAGTGGATCTACTGCGAACATGTCTAGAGGACCCTAAGGCACACTCTAATCTCCATATGGTAATAACACTATATTCCTACTTCTACTACTTGAAAGATATACAGGAGAGTATATTGTAGTATAATGTAGTATAATAGTATGGTGTAGTATGATATTGTATAGTATAATATAATATAGTATAGTATAATATGGTATAGCACACTATAATATAATATAATATAGTATAATGATATAGTATAATAAAGTATAGTATAGTCTATTATAATATAGTACGGTATAGGGTGATACTGGTGGTAATGGCTATATATCTGACTCGTGTAGGATCCCCCTCCCCTCAATTTGCATTCACTCAACTTGCATGCATTCATATATATATATAATACAATTGCTGGCATATATATATGCACTCTTATATACATACGTACATATTTATTTATTTACTTACTTACTTACTTACACATACAAACCTCTATAGAACAGCAGAAGCCTAATGTAGATAATGAATTCCTTCTAGACCTATCACAAAGGATGGGGGAGGTGACTACAGTCACGTGGCAGTTTACTTTAACTGTTCAATCAAATGGCTCTCAAATGATTTATGACCAATTAATACGCCCCTTGGCAATCATGCATGCTGATGCTATGCGTATGGTAGGTGGCCATTTTCATACTAGTATATCTATCTATATATGTGATTGGATAACCGTCAGTGGAATCTTTGATAAAAAAGAAATGGACAGACCCCTACGGTTTATAATTAAGTAGTAATTAGTAATTAGTTTTTAAAGACCAATTCTAATTGGCCACAGGTCCGAGTGTTAACCCAACAACTTCAAGATAGAGAAAATTGTACGTCATCTGATTGTAAAGGTATGTCTATCTTTGTACATAGGTCATAGTTACAGTGTTCATCCCATCCCCACTATCATATATTATAGTACGATCTTGTATTATATTGTTATTATTATTACCTATATTAATATATATTGTATTGTAGGCTGCCTGTAGGGCGCCAGCATGAAAACTATCATTATAGCATGTACCTGTGTCGTATGTATATATTCGTGATCTGAGACGAAGGAATAGACTATGAGAAAGGACAATGATAAATTGGTAAAGGTAATACTATGTGGTATTTATAGAATAAGTGTCAAGTATAGCACGATTAGGATATGTGTGATAGTATATAGGATAGTATCTATATATATATGGTAGTACGCATGTCTGTATGTATATAAGATAATATGTATGATAGTATGCACTATAGTATGTGGGATGCTATATGGGATATTATGAGAGTTGTATATGTATACTTGAAGGTAATATATTAACCTAACCACCAGCTAGTATGCAAGGAGTGAGTAATGAAAGTATGTACATTCATCATTCTTATTATTATTGTTGGTGCTACTATTATTCTTATTATAATTATACTTGTTTATTGTCTGTCGTATATAGAGTATTTTGGTATGTGATAAGATGAATTGTGGTATTTTGTAGTCAGTTATGGGTAAAGGCAAACACAATACTTATGGGTGACCTTATTGGCTAACCTTGATTCTATAAACAGCATACACAAGCCCGAATTAAACTGAGCTTGGTATGGGTTTTATTAACTCATAAATTGTTAACTAATTAATCTAAGTAGTTTAATTTGAATATTGGCTCAGTCTATGCATGTGAGACTTAGGAGTATTTACTACAGTTAATTAGGAAATTGGCTGTGATATTATCTATTATTGTTGATATTATGCTAATTTATACTATTAGTAGTATGATAATAACCTCACTCCTACTATACCAACAGATGAATCAACTACATTTAACAGTGATGACTTTGTAACAGAATGTCGACAGTGTAGGGTAGGGAAATCCTATGTATCTAACGTTTTTTTCCTTTATTTCTCTTTTTTTTTTTTGCTTGAATAAATATAGTAAGTATCATCTTACCTGCCATATATATATACATATATTATTTCTACCATGTATATTAGAACGTATAGCAATACAGCACTACAAATATTGATAATGTATTTCTAGACAACCTATATTTATATATATAATATTGTATAACATGTTATATTTTATTATATCATGCTATTCTACATTATGCCACATTATGCTACCTTATATTATGTTATATTATATTTTACTTCCACTTAAATTTCCCTGTTACTTATTCTTTTGCCTCTGTTGGCCCCTTTCCTTTCCTCTCCTTCTCCCAACCTCCTCTTATACAGTCTGATCTTTTAGTTTCCAGTTCCCCAACCCTTCTCTTTCAAGGGTGTACCAATGCCCACTACATTGATGTGATGACGTCACTCAAAAATCTTAAAGGTAGGTGGGCCCTAAGGGGTCAACTCTTTCTTTACCTTCTGAGGTAAGTGCTCTGATATCTAGCTTGATTTTATGTTTTTTATATGTATATATGTATGTATGATAGCCTGTATGTATGTATGTATGTATGTATATATATAAAATTATACATATGTAAATATTCATTATAATACAGATGATGTCTATAATGTTTATTTATTGGCATAAGAAGATAAGAAGATATATAGAATTCTACGCGAATACATATACGGTCATGTTTTTATGTTTGCTTGTTGTTATTATTTTTATGTACATATCCCTCAGTAGTTCTTACATTATGAATTAATTAAAGAATTGCTTTAACATATTACACGTGTTCTAAAGAAGATCATGACGTATCTTTGGCCTCAACTCAAAGCGAATCTTCTATTGGTCCTTGTTCTTTAGACAATACGTCATGTAATGACATACCAAAGGAGGTGAGCATTGGTTGTGGGTGTTATTATACCAGTATACTGTATACTATTATATTATTATACCATTATATTGTTGTACTATTACACTTTTGCATTACTGTGCCGTTATATTATTATGCTATTTTGCTATTATCCTATTATGACATCACTTTATTATACTCTTATCCTGTTATACGATTATATTATACTATATATTATGATACTGTTATTCACCCTCTTCTTTCCTTGCTTTAAACCCGTTTCTTTTGGTTCTTTTTTTTTTTTACTTTCTTTTCTCTCTGGCGATATTAGTTTATTTATCTTTGTTTAATTTTTACTCCCTGTCCCCTCTCCCAACCTACCCCCTTCCTAGAGGTTCTATACAAATAATAAAGTGGTGGCATATTTTTGTTGTTATCAAGTTGTCAATCAATATATAGTGCAAACCCATATATTTAACCAACCTAAATAAACACACCCTCTACTTGACTATATCTGTATACATCATGCTTTATGTCTGGGCTACTAGAAATGTGTTGTACAGTTAATAATTACTTTTATACGATAGAAATAAATTATGAGTTGTGAATTATACTCTTTGTTTAAGTAAAGAAACTCCACATATGCGTTATGGATTATTATAAAGCAAATAATATGATCTTTTTTAAATGATTATTAATACCACCCATTATGCAAAGTATTGCTAAATATATTTTAACACCTAATTTTAAAGTGATATTGAGCTAAAGGTGCTGGATTCGTGTGATCTAATACCAATAGAATAATAGATCGGGTTAGATCTAATAAGATTAAAACATAAAATAACCTTAGAAACTCATTGCGTGTCTTTTATTGTTAGACCAATGCTATGTGAGACTAACTGATTCTATGATTCCTAATTCAATCTAAATTTGTGTTTTATTATGTGATTGGAGTGTAAACTTACTATGACTATATATAAGCATCAATTTAATTATATTATACACATCTCAGTACTTTAATTTAATTGGATATATGTGCTGGTAACTGACTATCCTACTAATCTTAACCATAATACCAATCATACCATGTACATATATAGTAATGCTATTATAGTCATGTGTATTTACAAGAGGGCTGCTTACCTCGCTCCTCCGAACGATACGTTAGAATGCATCCATGGCTACTTTATGTATAGCAAAATAAAAATGTATATATACAATCATATTTTCCAATAATATTAAATGATTATTCTATGTAAGAAATATCTAAATAAATAAATATTTCTTTTTTCACATATACTCGGTATTCTTGTTTCTTTTATTTTATTTTTATTTTTTTATGGTTGAGCTGTAGGAGAAAATAAGGTGCTGTTTTAGCATGCCATAAAGATCACTAGACTTAAATATCTTGCAATCTTTGCACATTAAATATGCAAGTTTATAGACAATGAATATTACCAATACGTCTGTCATAAAGTACCTGTATTTAATATTGTACTATATTATGTGTGTATATAATGCAAGATTGGTTTATAGGGCCTTACAAAGTATTTTCAGTCAGACTGATTATTTCACATAAAATACTTTTGATTGAGGTCAGTACTTGCTTCATTATCGTGATGTGTGTGGAGCAATGTATGATAAGTCTTGTAAAATATTTATTTTTTGATGTATAGGTGCCGTTGAAAACGAATAGGGATTTGGAACTTAAACGTCGAGAGGAGCTACAATCAAGTTTGGAAGCTGAAAAGGACGTTAAAAAGAGAAAGAAACAAAAGAGGCGCCTGTAAGAAGAAAGGGGATTAAAGGCAGGGGGGACATTGAGGGCCATGTTAAAGGATGTGGGTGCTAGTATCTATTACATTTATTTTGATATTTGTTCTGATGAATATTGTATAGTCTGTGACTGGTGCTAGTGACTTGTTTGTAGGTTTGGGGTCTCTAATTGGTTTTTAATTCTTAGATAGATGTTTTCTTCTAGGTGCTAGAGATTTTCTCAATCCAATGTATTAGGAACTAGTCAGGTCTTGGTATCGTTCTTTTGCTGCCTTAAGGCAGTCTGTGGAGCCGGCCTCTTATGGGCGTTACTGCATTTACATTTATATATGATTGCCACCAGTGCAAAGAGAAATACTGGGTCGCTAACTTATCCTATTAGGGCACATGGTAGCTGTAATAGTTATCGTTTTGAATATATTCAATGGTGTCAAAAACGGGAGATTTGGCTAAACAGATATTTTGTAAAAACCATGCAATTGGGTTTCAGAGAGGTTGACTCAACGAAAAATAAATAGTTATGCAATCTTGTAGTATCTACTGGAGATTCCAAATAACCGTAAATTGACAGGATAATAAACTATATTATTATAGATTATGCATTTACATCTAAAGTTATGCAAAGGAGAGACCTGTTTGCAACAAACATTAACTAATCATTTAAACCCTTTTTGACGGATTTAATTGGCTCTAGAATACTCCAATCTTCTGTTCTACTGATCAATAACTTATTGATCTATGTGTATAGAGTATGTGGTTAGTTAATAACTCCTGACGTAAAACTACTATTATAAAATTTGATTGAATTACCAACTATTTAGCACTAAGTTATTAACCGGTAATAACATGGATTGTGTATAAATGTATCTATCAAATCAGCTTAATGAGAGACATTGCACGGTGTATTGAGTAAATGAATATTATAATAATAACAACAATAAGAAAATAAACTATCAAATTGCCGTGAAAATATTGGCTCCAACAATTGGTTTAGCTCTAGTCTGACTAGACTATTTAGAATATATATGGGCAGGGAAGGGATCAAGGTAAGAGGAACGGGGAAATGACCTTCCGTAAAAAAACTATTGACAGCACTATATGCAGTATTGGCTACGAAGATAGATATAATATCCTCTAATATGATATAAAGTATCAACTAGTTTGTATAGCCATCTAATGGGACCTCGGTTAGCTTCACATAGTACACAGTATTATATTGTTATTATTACTCGAGGTATATTTGTTATCTATATCCCTGTTATAACTAATTATAATATTATTGTATTGGGTGATTTGCTATTTACCTAATGTATTAGATAATTAAATAAAAATGATTGAGGTGCCCGTGAAAGATAGCTATATGTAAAACATAGCAAAATAACTATAGTTGAAATTAACCAATTAATTAATCCTGTGTTTTAAAGTATTATATATATAAGGCTATATTTAGAAAGTATAAAATAGTTCTGTCTGAAACAGATTGGGCTCTTGATTCTGTAGCAATTCTGAATAAAGGCTATAGAGTCGTTATCCTATATTCCCTGCCCCCTGCCTATAATAATTGGCGAACACCGTAAACATAGATGAGAAAATTACTACACAGGCTAAAATCCACAGAACTAAGGTCATGCGCGGATCTTACGGTGTACTTATTATGCAAACTGTTCGTGGACAATTTATATATCAGTTAGAATGGTAAATTCGAAACATAAAGCATGGATACTGTGCATAAGATAATAATATTTATAAGTGGATAGATTTTGATTGCTACACCTTATGCTTTCGACGTCCAAAAAGGCTGGGGGGCAAGGATTTATATGTATGTATTGTATCTATATTTATTACAAAAAAGCTAAAAACGATTTTCAGAGTAGTAATATATATCTATATGAATAGATCATCGATAAAAGCAATTGCACTTGAAAATAGAAAATAAATACATCTGGCGAAGTGGAGAATATTGTTAAAACAAATGAATATGAAGGTTTTTTAGCGTGATTAAAAAATATATTATATATATCAGAAACCTGGAGATTGGATGCTATTAAATTGAAACTAGATGTAGATCTATGATTTTTACATGAAAATAATTTGAAAATGAACTAGTGTTCAGTACAATAATTTTTTATACAATATAATATATAGTATGCATAACTCATGTCTTTTTAAAAATAAATTTACTGCACGTTACCATGAGGAGAGAGACTCTGGTTCATTTCGCTTGGTTAATGATACCATAGATTATGGGTGTAACTTATAAATATACGTACATATTGCCCAATTAAAAATATATATAGGTAATAGATAGGCAGCAAAATATCAATTAATTGATTAATTAGTTTATTGAATTATTGAATAGTCTGATTGACTCAACAAAATGTTTACACTATTCAAATAATGAGAAGATTTAACCAGGGAAAAACAGATAATAATTAGTTAAAGAAAAATGTGTAAGAGTCCATTCAATGATTGTGATAATAATAGTAAACCCCATGTAAATAATGGATGGAAGATATCGGTAAATAAACCAAACCTAAATAAAAAGCACAGATTACAGTCAGTTAATATGTGCCCTAAACAAATATGAAGCAAAAAACACCAATTGCAATTAATGTAATGTGTCATTTTTTTGAATAATTTATGAAGAAATATAAAAGTGCTTAATAAATATCCATTGCTCACTATATTCATCCCTGTTTAGTCCAATCAAAGGGAACGATTATATATATATTCAATTAACTTTACTTTCGAATTTGAAAAATACATGATCAACATGTACGGCAACTGAATAATATTTTGTTCTGTCTCTTTCTTCTAATTACCAGGGTTTAGGATGTTAGTCATAATTATTACTATGTTTAAACTACCACTGGAACATAATATACATCCAGAAGGTATTTAGAAGCATTTGCGGTGAACAATAGAGGGACCAGACTCATCGTACTCCTCCTTAGAGATCCACATCTGTTGGAAGGTAGACAAAGAAGCAAGAATAGAGCCACCAATCCATACGGAGTACTTGCGCTCAGGGGGGGCAATGATCTTAACTTTCATTGTAGACGGGGAAAGAGCAACAAGTTCCTTCTGCATACGATCGGCAATACCGGGGAACATGGTGCTGCCACCCGAGAGAACAGTGTTGGTGTAGAGATCCCTACGGATATCAACATCGCACTTCATGATGGAGTTATAAGTGGTCTCGTGAATGCCAGTGGCTTCCAGGCCCAAGAATGAGGGCTGGAATAGAGACTCGGGACAACGGAAACGCTCATTACCAATAGTAATAACTTGACCGTCAGGAAGCTCATAACTCTTCTCAAGGGTAGAAGACTGGGCAGCGGTCTGCATCTCCTGCTCAAAATCAAGAGCAACATACGAAAGCTTTTCTTTAATGTCGCGCACAATTTCGCGCTCGGCCGTGGTAGTGAAAGAGTAGCCGCGCTCGGTCAGAATTTTCATCATGTAGTCGGTAAGATCACGACCAGCAAGATCAAGACGAAGAATGGCATGGGGCAGAGCATAACCTTCGTAAATGGGCACAGTGTGAGATACACCATCACCAGAATCAAGGACAATCCCTGTGGTACGACCAGAGGCATATAGAGAAAGAACGGCTTGAATAGCAACGTACATGGCAGGGGTATTAAAAGTCTCAAACATGATCTGGGTCATTTTCTCGCGGTTGGCCTTGGGGTTAAGAGGTGCCTCGGTGAGAAGAACTGGATGCTCCTCGGGAGCAACACGGAGTTCATTGTAGAAAGTATGGTGCCAAATCTTCTCCATATCATCCCAGTTAGTCACAATACCGTGCTCAATAGGATACTTGAGGGTAAGGATACCACGCTTGGATTGAGCCTCATCACCTACATATGAGTCCTTCTGACCCATACCCACCATCACACCCTGATGACGGGGCCTGCCCACAAGAGAGGGAAAGACGGCCCGAGGTGCATCATCACCGGCAAAACCAGCCTTACACATACCGGAGCCATTATCAACGACCAGCCCAGCTACTTCATCGTCCATCATTATTTTCTTTTTAGCACGAAAATATTAACTAAAACTTAATACTTTGAGATGAAGCTGATGCAAATGTTTATACCTGTACCTCCTTCCATATACGGAAGATATACATACCATCATCTTATTGGTTAATATTTCATCAAATTTATGAATTTATACAATAGAACTACATGATAATTCAATAATAGAACTAATTCAATTATTGCTTCTTGAATCATTAGTTAGTATTTTACTTTAATTTTTATAATTAATCAATAAATAAACAAGGTTTACAATATAAAAAATAAATATTGTTTTCCGTAATTTTTGGATTTTTAAAATTATTGATAATAATATACAGTACTTCTAAAGCAAATGGACGTGTTTTTGTGAACAATAGTATTAGCCCAATTAGAGCAAGCTTCATCTTCGGCAATCTTACCTTAGTAAAATTACGTATCCAATAGCTCTAGAGATACTACAATCTCTAATTTATTTAGCCGAATAGTAAGCTCTTAAACTAGAAAATCACGAAGTCCTTCCACACATTCCTTTGGCACCAAAAATAAAATAAAGCATTGAATTCATCATAGATGATTAAAACGGCGCGAAAATGTTTGGTACTGAAAATGTATACTAAAAGTATTATTGAGTTGGCATTATCATTTTTAAAATAACATATATATAATTACTTAAAATAAACTAAAACTTTTATTTTTTACGTTTCAGCCTTTTGAAAATGAATATTAGGTCTAAGTCGCCAAGGATAAAAAAAAACCAAAAACCAATTTATCTCAAGCCGAACCTGTCATCATCCTTATGTCACCATATGTGCGCTTGATGACTCGAAATTCACATTATAGGATTTTTTTGAATTTGGTATACGACAGGTCGAATAATACTAAGTATATATAATAATCATAATAATAATATTTTTTTAAAAAAAAATTGATGAAGTAAATACTGATTTTTTTTTAGTATATAAATACTGCAGTCTTTAATTTTCATATAGGTATGTATAGATGTATGGTATTAAGTTTGCTAATTACGATTAGTAGCTCAGCTTTGATCTATTTGCCAATCCACGATACTTGCCAATCAACTGCAATTTCAATCTATTTCAATCTATCGACATAGTAGATGATTCCCATACTATATGGATTATAGTATGAGAATCCTACTATATACAGTATTGCAATACTATGTCCATAAAAGTTTAAACTTAATTTTTAATTATCAAGAATAATATTTCCTTTCATGAATTTTACTATTAAGGGCAAATAAATTTGGATTGCATAAACACAAAAATAATAAGAAGGAATTAAACCTACATTTATACCTCAATATGTTCAAAAAAATAAAACACGTGGTATATCTGTGCAATCTGTATTTAAAATTTAAATGCAGATAGCAGAGTGAGGAGATAAATGTGTAAACATAACCAATCTAAAAAATTTACAAGGAAAAAAATAACTGCAGCTGCTCGTTAATAAATTTGTAACCCTGTTAATGTTTATTTAGAATCATACATACGTTCAATATATATTCATTATAAATTATTGGCAACATAAAAATGAAAACTACTGTTATTAGACACTTATTGGCTAATAACGTTTTGCTAAATCATTTCATTACACTAAGTTAATTTTTATTTCTAATATTTATCTTCATTTTAATGCAAAGCATTTTGTATGAGACAGAGAAGCATTAAAGCGTCTACAAATAAATTCACTTGATTGACAAATAAAAAATCAA
>NAOQ01000002.1:440474-450886 GCA_002751075.1 Ichthyophonus hoferi
ATGCATGGGCTACGGCATACCTGCAATACCATGATACAATATGTTTCTAAGAACCAGTTCAAATGTTATACAAAACATTTATAGATTGGATTGGATTTTTTGGAAAAGGTGCATTTTACAATAACAATAGATAAAATATATAGTATTAAATGGTAGTAAATTTCTATTTTCTATATAGAAATTTTTGGAATTAAAAACTTCCACTATACTTAAATTATTCTTTATTATTAGCACAATTCTTCATTCAGTTATATTTACATTTACTAATTAAGTTGAACAGAATATTATTGGTATATTTTTTCCTATTGTGGGAACCCTGATGCATAGGTTTTGATAGTACTATTTGATCATTAGTGATGGAATGTTTGATTTTCTGGTCTGCACCAATTAGGACATTCATATTGGCTCTTGTAGAAGAGATTATTCCAGATAATCCTGGAAACCAGTGTGGCCTGAAAGTTGTCCAGCGAGGTGCTGCACACCAATTCTTGGTGAAGAGCATTAATGGTAAAGGTGACTATGCATAGCTCTGGCGGCAAATACTGCGTGTCTAGTAGGTGTAAGAAAAGGGTCCTGTATCATAGGAGGAGCAGAGTTCCAGTCTTTCTATGAACGATCCAGATCTTACTGAACTCATTGTGGTATTGAGTGAAGAAGACATTAGAAAATATCTTGCAAGTCTGTTTCAGCTTGGAGAAATAATTATAAACCCATTAATGTATGTTGGGTTCTTTAAAACTTGCAATCACTTTTTCATGGCTACCTACTGAACAAGTGAGGTAGTGTTTAGCAAGATGCTTTGACTTGGGGGGCATATGACCAAGGTACACTTGCTGATGGTCAGCACGGAAAGACTTGGCGCAAAAGGGGAAGTGGCATTCTCGAGCACTGCAGAATGCCAACAAGTCTTTGGCTTACTGCAAGAGGGAGTAGGTTCTTGACTTGTGGGCATAATACACCTTCTTAGGATAATGTGGAATGATGAGAAGGATCATTTCATCTAAAACAAATTCTGGACCATTCCAACCAGATTCCTGGAGTGTTGCTAGTGTCTCGATTGTCCACCAGATGTGGGATAAACCTCAGGGCTATTTTTCCGCGTGTTTTTACTAAAGGTTTGAGAAATATCATTCTCCGGTGTAAACAGGTTTTGATAGTTTCTGTTGAATTGATCAGGAAAGGTTTCAAACTGATTTATGGATTGATGAAAACAATTTTCAGCGTAGCTCTGCATAGGGGAAATAGGAGTCCTTATTTCCCCAGTGCAAGTGAAATAAGTACTTGCATAGGAGGGGATATAAATGAGAGGGATGCAAAGTTTTGGGAGGGCACAAAGTTGCAGCATTAGGTACATTAGAATCTGCATCAGCGTGAGATCTAGGAATGTGACCAGAAAAGGATATGATCAGATGATTGGTGTCATTCAGATGATTGGTTGGCTGTAGCTCAGATGCAGTCCTCGAGACATTGGGTACAGACAACTAAAGGGCCTAATTTTGTTGTGAAAGCCTTGCTCATATCAAATATTTGGATCATTTTTGCTGTATTTGAGGTGAAGAACATCAAAAAACGGTCATTCATGGTAGAAAGAGACTCCTTAAAAAGTGCATTCAAAGTAGTGTTGTAATCCTCCAAGTATGCATTGAGACTGGCACTGGTCTTTGTCAATTGGTTCTTTAATTTAACTATAAATTTATTAGTTTGAAGATCCCTTTGTTCCACGTTTTACTAAAGGGCCTTGAGGGCCTCATTATAGAGACTGGTGTTACTCATGATTTCAGTTGCTGCAATGACTGATGTAGGAGAGGAGATTGAAGGAGCTACAATTAGAAGGCTCTCTCTGTGACTAGCTAAGTTTTATGTTTCCAAGAAATATACAATTCTTTGAATAAAGTCTGTAGCTGGCAGATTTAGCATTTGGGATATTGTAGTTAAAACTAGTTGAGGATATAGAGTAATTCTATCGTCAATAAGAGAAGTATTAAGATCAGATTGTTCTATTTGGCCTTCTAGATTGTTACCTTTATTATATAATTCTACCTCTCTAGATATACTTAACATAATATATCTGTTAGATTTTTTAGAAATAAATAAAAATAAGACAGTATTGCTCAAAGGACTGGACAGCAGCCCTCTATTATTCTTTTCAGCCTTGTATATATACTTCTTGGTGCTTCAAGACAATTTTGATGCTATATAATGTTTTTCTCGAACCTCGTATTTGTAGGTCTAGTTGTTACATGAATATTATTGAACACAGCTGTTTTATCAATTCTTAAGTTATTAACCAGTAATAACATGGCTCAGTTAACAGGAATATCATAGCAGGCTTTGGTTAAATAATATTACAATGTTTTTTCTATGTGATACTGTGGTACGGTACAAAAAACAATTGTGAAGAAACGATAGGAAAAAAAGCAATGATAACTTTATCTCCAACAACTTAATCCAGTCCCAGGCCAACAAGCCTATCATCAGCTTTATACTTATTTTACGCCATTCTATTTGGTATATGACTATGTATTGTTGGATTATGACAATAATCATTTTGTTATTAGCAATCATCTCAGCACTGGTGTAACATGTGAATATAATTAATTAAGTTTAAAACAACACAAAAATGGTGAATATTGGCATCAAATGTACATACAAAGGCTGTGATTATTCACGAATCAAGTACAATGTATTGAACTACATCAGATCCAAAGCATGAAGTTTAATCCAACTGACTGTATATGATATTATCATAGATTGAAAATAGTTTTGGTGTAAGTGGGAATACACATTACATAAAGCTAAACTACAACATAGTATCTCATTCTATTTATATATCATGCAATAATGCCTTGAAAAGAAGCCATGGTGAACGAGAAAATATTACTTTAAGATTTAATTGAATTTTTGTTTCTCAGTCATGCCAATGTCTATTTTGAAGTTAAGTTTCTAAACTATTCATTATTACAGAACAATATCTAATTATTTTGTATGACCCATTTTCCACGTTAAGTGCCAAAAGCTACTTAATAATTCATATCAGCATATACGTAGATGCATATCTATATTATGTATGTATACGCGTAAGTTTAAGTGTATATCTATCTGAAAGAGGCTAAATAATTAACTACACACGAAACTACATATTCAGATTAAATACACACTCTAGATATCCCAACATGGTCTAGAAGGAATCCAAGCTCCCAGCTCCGTCAAATTCAAAGTATCAAGTAAATTTGCAGCACATGAAAAACATACACTCTTTGTACATAATTTAGGATCCTCAAAGCATTGTCCCTCTAAACCCCTGTACCCCATTTCATTATTAACAGGATTTTCCATTTGCATTTCTTCCTCCTCATCGGTTTCTAAACTGTCGTTATCACTATCATCGTCGTCTTCTTCCACCTTTGCCACAAATCCTTTTCCTGCAACTAAATCGAAATCAATCATATTGTTCTGATCGAATTCCTTCCACTCAGAATCCTCATCCTCCCCCGCTATTAAGTCTGGGTCCCAACCATCATCTACAATCATGCTCTGACCCAAATCCTCTTTAAATTTCTCTGGACTGGATTCACTTGGTTCCATCTATGTATGTAATAGCTCGTGTTAATGAATGATAATGTATTTTTTTATAGGCAGTAGAATATATATATATACCTACATGCATGTAGCTGTTTGGGTGCGTTGAACATCGAGCAGTTGAATGAGCATTAGCACAAGTAAAGCCAAATATTAATCAACTTGTACATAAATAAATTGTCTTAGACGTGTCTGAATATAATACAAGAAACCAGCCTTGACTTTCAATTGATTGTATGCAATTTAATAAAAGTACATACATATAGTTGAATCAACTTGCCTTAAATCGTTTATTAGAGTCTAGGTCGCAGTTAGATGAAGACCGATGATGGCGCAGACAGATAAAACAAAAGCAACCAAAAGAATCAATTCGGAGGAAGAAAAAAAGATAAAGAGAAAAAAGAAAAAGATACAGAGAAAAAAGGTAAAGACATTTCAAAAAAGGGGTTAAAAATATGACCACGTAGTATAGATTTATGTTTATTTTGGTAGAATGATCCTATAAGTTTATCCTAAGAGAGGTGTAACTAAAGAAAGGAATAAGGAAAAAGAGAAGTAAAGTAGATGTAGGTTAAATAAGCCAAACATCTAGTAAATCTTCTTCATACTAAAATACAAAACAGAAATCCTATCCTTAATAACAAAGCCAATAAAAAAGAAATATAAGTCAAGGAACACATGTACATGAAGTGAGTGAATAATAGAAAACTATAGCGGAGAGAAGAAAGGGAAAATGATAAACAGATGCATATAGAGGAAGTAATAAGAACTCTATTAAGAAAAACTTTTGAAATAAATAGAAGGTTATTACAGGCTTTAATGGTGTTTATTAAATGTGCATATTGCTTATGCCTATTATAGTGACTGGTTAATACTACTCATAAGCAATATCCTGCTCCTAATCAGGCATGACTTTATAAATTAGTCAGCAGAGAGAACATTTACAGTAATCAAGATCTAGCTTTAGAGGGGCTTCGGAGACAATCCTTTAGAAGGCAGAAAACATGAACCAACATAAATAAAATAAAGAATAAGAAAACTAGAGACAATGCCAAGTAGGGAAAAGATAAAGCTAAAACCATAACTGGAAAGGAGAGATAGCGACAAAATAAAATGTTAAATGCAAACAAACAGAAGAAACATACCATTTGAAAGCCGGCCAAATTTCTGTACAGGTACCTTTCTAAGTGTATCTGTAAGAAACGGAGAGAAAAGGGAGAAGTGTTATTACCGCTAAGGCAGAAACTCGGATTGATAATTAACTCTAATTTTAAAATTCAGAGAAATACAAACACATTGCGACCCGCATATACATGCGCATCTCGACAGAACTTAAAGACAAACACAAACAGATACACAGCCAGTCAAATAACACAGAAACTTCAACATTTGTTTTGGTTTTTTTTTACAAACAGATAAACATGTATACAGAGATACCTAGATATAGATATTCGGGTATACAATAAATTGCAGTTAAATACAAATGACTACCTATATACATATATGATTTTCCAATTAATCAGACTTAAGCACATTACCAATATATAAATATACATGTACTAATTTACTAAAGCTAATAGCTTTATGGCCCTGACTTTCTCTAGCTTAAGATTAATGTAAATTTTATATCTTTGTTGTTGTAATTAGGATATCTTGGCATTACAAGCACATATACGTAAATTATAAGCTATTTCCTATAAGCAGTCAAATTTTCTTTTTCCAGAGTGGGTCGGACATAAATACACACCACAATATATGTGCATAAAAGCATGCATACTTTCTCTTCCTGATTCACATTTTATTAACCTTATATTGAGATATCTTTTAATTATACAAAAGAAGCATCCTGCAATGTTTGTTTTCATCACATTTTTATAATAACAATATATTCTTGGATGCTATATTAGCATATGATTTGAACTTGCTATATAATATATGTATGCCATTCAATATAGAGATAGAGACATACTTCCAATTTTCCACACTTGGTTATATGTAAAGTCTACAATATCACTGGTGTCTTTTGTAGAATACTGCCATAAGAAAATAGATGCAAGAAATAAGGAGGGAGGGAAAAATAGAAAAAGAAAGGGAGAGAGAGAGAAAGAGAAAAAAAATATAAAAAATAGAGCAAGTGTGAAAGTGAGCATACAAAGGAAGAGTATTAATTAATGATTATAAAATACAAAACACTGATATACTTGCATTATACACAAACAAATATGCTAATAACTAAGACAAAACATATTTTAAAAGAGCAATATACTCTACACCCTTCTTTTCTCCCTATAAATCCACATAAAATACCTTTCTCAATCTTTATACATGAATTATTTGCATATAAGTATGTTCATATACTCTCTAAAATATGCACACAAATTTCATATATAAATAATCGGTTGCATGCGCACACGTTATATACACATACACAATCAATACAGGCATAAGATGTTTCAGTATACCCCCAAATACCGCAATAATGTATAGATCTTATATATATATCTTATAGAACTATCTAATTAGTTAATATATATATATATATATATATATATTTCCTACATATCCTTCCCCTCTTCCCCCTGTGTCTCTGTTTCATAGCTATAAAATAATAACCACGCAGGTTTCTCACAATAATAAAACACCAGCGTACACACAAACTAACACGTTTTCTCCATATATCACAATTACATATACACATATACACATACCCACCTTTTTCATTATTTTATCGATCACACTATACATATTTCCTTTCGCCTGTGCAGTCTGCATGGCTGGGTAGTCTGATGGCTGCTCAAACAAACCCTCAATATAAAATGGGTCATTTTGACCTCTTTTGTTATTTGGAGAGTTGGGAAAACCATGTTGCTGGGGAGACACCATCTTCCAGTGTGTAAACAATTAAAGTGTAGCTTGTTAAATTTAGAAAGTATAATTATCTGTTTTTATACTTAAAATACTACTTCGCTTTTACAAGGTTCATGCATATCTAGCTCTTTGCCGGGTATTCTTTTGTTTCCTTGTGAAGCAATCTTTGAAAAAAGATCTGTGCCAATTATCTTTTTTTGTAGTAAAATTGGAGATTTAAAAGGCTGAAATAATTCTCAAGTAAAGTATACTTTCTATATAACTATAATACATATATTTTTAGAAAAACTAAAGACAAAATGTGCAAGCAATTTGTGAAGTATGTCTACGTTGTTCTGACGCGCAATTGACACAGTTTATTGCAGTTCATATGTTGATTGGCTAAATATTCCGCCATACCATATTTAGGCAATGAGAGCGCTAACGTATTGGATATATGTGAATTGACGTCGGGCTATGCAAATACTTCACGATAGGGTCCAATTACAGAACAGAATTAACACGTTAGTTTCACAAAAGAACACAATAGTTTTGTTTACGTTAATGCGAGACAAAGATCCTTATTTTGCGTCCATATCAATGCAATAAATTTTCCAGTATCAAATTCTGAACAATTTGAAACGACAATTTAAACTATATATTAGCAGAGAATTAGCAGCCTTGCAACGCATGTCAATATTTTTAAATGCGTAAAAGCAATTTTAAGCATAGCGTCTTCATATTCAATATGGTGCGTATCGTATAGGGCTCAGATGCGGGACACCTATTGATTGGGTATATAAAGATAAAGTACATTACATTAGTAAACAAAACGTAAAGAATATATAATTTTATGTCTTAGATATATATATGATATATATATATATACATATACATATACACATATATATATAAATAAATTAATACGTTAGAGGAATGTGTAGACGCAATCATGCTGGTAAGTGTTTTATTATTTAAATTTTTCACCCCTTGCTATCAGGCTCAATGTACCACACTAGGTAGGACATTACAACAGAACGGCACCACATTACGCCAGATTAACCTTCTAGCTATATCTAGGCGTGGTATACATAGCGAGAAAAGGTGCGAGTCATGCATTTCATGATAGATTGAAAAGATAACTTGCGTATCCGTCGTCTTTCGATCTGCTTGTATTATCACTTTCTCTTACTCTTTCTCTCGGACTTCAATTACACTTTAGACAGATATGTGTACACATACATATATATCCACCATTGTATCTATACTTTTGCAGGCTGCCTATAATTTTTTGTGTGTTTTTGTAGCCTTTTCTTCCTTTCTCTTTCCATATTTCTCTTTAGTTCCTTTCAACTCACTTTCTTTCTCTCTTTTTTTTTTTCTATATATCTCGCATATCTCTATCTATCAATGTGCATATATCTAGTTTTTCTAATTTTCTCATATATATATATGTCTATTAGTGTGGATAAATATAATATATTTATATCTACCTATGCGCATATGCTTCAAATACACATTTATTGTTGTAGTTATATCCAAGATATTTTTTGTATATATATATTCCCAATTATACATACCTCTTTCCACCTCCTTATTGTTTTAAAAGCACAATCCAATCAGTCTTTTTTTTGCAACACACATTTACCTCTTATTTATTTCTCTCTCTTAAACCCCAATCTAATCCAATTAATTTGAACCATTTCCTTTCTAAAAAAATAAAATAAAGTAAAACAAAATTTATCAAACTTATCCAGACTAATAACCAGTGATAATTTTAGGTTGCACCAACCCGTTTTATTAGATGAAACAATAAAAGGCCTCCAATCATCATGCGGTGGTATATTCATTGATGCCACGTTTGGAGCCGGAGGCCACACGCAAGCCATCCTAGGTATATATATATATATATATTAATATCAAGATTTACTTGTAGATGTGTAGATGTGAGCATATACATATGAGGATCTGTGTATATATATAGTGGGATCTATACATGTGATTATATGTGTGTATGTGTAGATAGGTATGCATGTAGAGGTGCATATTTTTAAGTATTGTACATATACCTGCTGGAGGGCTAGTATATAAACACATTATGAGGATATATTTCTGTATGCAGATAGGATAGGACCACTTATCTTTCACTATATACATAGAGCTGTAGACCTGTTGCAAGAGGATTATATATGTGTTAATATGTTCTATAGTGTGGATTGGTGTGCAAGTATACGTATTTTTATAGCTTTTGTTGGTGGAGTATCATTGTATTATCTATCATATCTTTATAATATATAGGAAGTTTATTGGAAGGGTTAGACTCTTCTTGTCTTTTATGATTTTGCACTATAATTGTCATTGGTTTCTATTGGGAAAGAGTATACTTTTATAGAGTAAAGAATAATAATAATAAAATTATGTATTTCCTACCGAATTAGTCACCAATTGTCTGTAATTGTTATATATTGATAACCAATCCAATGGTATTTTTCCTTGTAAAAAGTTGCCGGAGATGTGACGTTCGAGCCTTAAAACGAACCATAAAGAATATTGCAAATTAACAACAGATCCTATATCAATAGTCATATATCTAAACAATGACATACTAGTTACACTTGAACAATACATACATAAGCACTCTTGTACAGCATTATTTATAGCTACACCCCTAGTAGTTTCTGACAGTCTAACATTAACTCTTATCTCTGCCTTCAGAAAGTAGTCCAATCAGTCGTGTGATTGCCATAGATCAGGATCCGAATCTGCCAGTTAGCTGTGCGCAAAGCTTAAAATTAAAATATAAAGACCGATTCGATTTTATTCAGGGTAGATTCGGATCATTGGTTCGTCTTTTAACCAAGCATGGCTTGACGTAGGTTATTGTTATTCATACGTACACTTAAATATATTATAATTCCCTTTCCCTCTTTAAATCTATGCACATCAAAGATATATCATCAGGTTTTATAAACAATCATAATGAAATATTCATATATAACCATAGTTAAAAATGTAGATATATTAGGCATATAATTGATTGTTTACCATTATAAAAATTATCTCAACACACGCATATAATTAAACAGACCAGGAACTGTAAAGGGAATTCTTTTCGACCTCGGATTTTCTTCCATGCAGGTATAAATTATTTTTTAATATTTTACTATAACCTCGCTCTCTTTCTCTCCTTTTTCTTTTCTTTATATATATATAATTCTTTCTTACCTTGCTTATATTCCATATATATATATTTATAGCACCAGTTCTCCGATTGCAAACCATGCCAACACAAGAGGTTTGTCACAAAAAAAGAAATAAACGTGCATTGTATAAAAATATAGGCTAATTGCTTTGACAATTGAATCACATATATGCAAGATATATTAAAGATATAAGGCTGATATCAGTCGTATGCATGATATTATCATGATATTATTTTAAAGGTATAGAACGTCAATGGTTAGTTTGACTTTTAGTTTTATTTAAACACTTTTAATAATTTTTTATTTTTATTTTTATTTTTATTTTTATTTTTCAGCTATTTATTTGTTGTTCTACCCTCTTGTGAGCCACTCCTTCCACCCCTCTTCAATAATTTATTATTATTTCACTTCTTTTTTGACTCTGCATTTTCTCCTTTACCTCACTAACATCCAGGCTTCTATTTTTTTCTTTATCTAAAGGTTGATAATCCTGAGCGGGGGTTCTCCCTAACTTCGGATGGCCCCCTAGACCTCCGCATGAATAGTATGAGTGATTCAACTGCTGCAGATTTTGTGGCTAATTTGTCAATGGGCCAATTGACCGAAGCTATTCATAAGGTGTCCCCACCTCCCCACTTCATTCCCAAAAAATATACTAAGGCCCCTTGGGTCATTGCTTCTAAAGGATGTAGCAATAATAGTAGTAATATTATTAGTACTCATAATAATAATAATAATAATAATAATAATAATAATAATAATAATAATAATAATAATAATAAT
>NAOQ01000002.1:483301-501959 GCA_002751075.1 Ichthyophonus hoferi
ATCTTGATGGCTATCAGGGTTAGGCTACGGAATCATACCTAACCTCTGACACTAGACATCTTTAACAATTGTTTTTACAAAGTATTAGAATGTTGAATACCATATTACTTTGTGATTACAAGTAATATATGATTAATTATTTTTCCAATATTCCAGGCCCTATATCGGCCACGGGTTAGTTCTTCAGCCTCTATCAGGGTGCCATCGACAGCCATACCCTATACCAAATACCTTATACTCTATGTCTTATACCATATACCTTACAGGTGTATTGATGGGTTTGTCATTAATTACCAATGGGCAAAATCAGGTATATAGCAATACTGGTCTCATATTTAAAGTTGAAGAATGCAAAAATCATATCATAAAGAGGAGACATAACTAGGGATCAACATGCCCATACTTGTGTATACACCACAGCACTGGGGACAAAACTTTTTTTTTTTTTTTGCAAGCATAATAGTTCTAAAATCAATAAAAAGTGAAGAAAATATTTCTGTTTTAGTTTAATGACATGCTCCAATTATGATACTAAAAAGTCAAGCAAACCGCCATCCATTCGGGAGGTCCAGCTTTTAAAATTGATATATCCAGCTGTCTGGTACCTATCATCTTTTCATGTTTATCCTTTGACCATACAATAACCACTAAAATTTAAACCTATTGCTTACTGTATATCCTCTCCTCTACCCATTCCCCCTTTGGAAGGGTCCCTTACTCTTCCTCGCGACCCACGCCCTCTTCCTCTTGCTCTGCCCTCCCTTCCAGGCAGCATTTGTCGTTGATATGTGCTGCCAGCATTTCGTGTACGATGCATCTATAGAAATAACAAATTCGCTATCAACACATGTATAACTGAAGATGAAGCTTCCTGTTTTGCGTTATAAGAGTCTATCACTATCTGACCCATTTTCCAAATATAATCACGTGGTTATGTCTACTTTTGTGAGAAAGATAGGAATTATTCAGCAATTAACATTAATCAGAACGATCAATCTAAGCAATCGGCAATTATTTTTAGGATTTTTGGCATATAGAACAGGGTATAGTGAATTTTACAATGTTTATGAGAACAACAATCTAGCCCCAAAAATGAATATTATCGTGTATGTGAAAACATAGCAATTTAATGAGGAATGATTTGGGTCACATACGGACCATTATCGTTATATGTATACTTGTCAATGTAAAAATATAACTGTATCAAATGGTAATAAGAAATAAATAGGTCAGGTCTCACCTATATATATTCGATTGACTCAAGCTTTCACTTATTTACTCTGACTGATACATAGCAACAAAAATACACACTGCATACCTGTACAAATAAACATCCATAGATAAACTTTCCATGTTTCCCTGAATATCCCACTTAAATGGCAAGAGGGAAAGACTAAAAGCACAATGAAAAACAATTCAATAAATTATAACAGGAAGGAAAAAAGAAAAAAAGAAAAAAGAATATATGGGCCAAAACCAAAAACGTAAATGAGTAGGAGAGAAGGGAGTGAAGTGTGTAAATGTACAAGGGAATGTGTACTCACGTGATCATGAATCAATGCCATTGGATCCTTATCGTCGGGTATTACAACATAGCGAATGTTTCTTCCTTGGATGTACATGTTGGGTAGGTGCTCCACCTCACCCTATATATGATAGGATGATAGTATGGTAGTATTCATAATAGTATGACATGATGTAGTATAATCGTGTGTATGATAAAACGATAGTATAGTATGTACGCATGTATATAAAAGAGAGCATACATGATAGTATGTATCGAAATACAAGAAGTAATCAAGAAGTACTAAGAAGTTAAGGAAACAGATTACCAATTATTTCGCCATTAGCCCCATGTTTACTTACTAAGAGGTTAGTACCATCTCGGTCTATTTATCCTACATTGCTTCTATATCCTGATGTATTAGTAATCCATATAATGTTATATATTTGGCTTCTATTTTAATACAAATATTGTATTGTAAATTTCATTAGAGAGAAAAGAGTTACACAAAAAGTAATAAGTATAGAAATGATTAATACTGAATATATATATGTAATCTCTAACCTGCCCCAAATTGTTTCAATACAACTAAGTATGTTCACCTCACATCCCTTCCTAACAACAAGAAACGGACATAAATACACTACATACAGGTATCTATATGCAAATCAATAGTTATAATTAAAATCCCAATTAATTAGTGCCACTCACATTAGTTTTGGTATATTCAACATCCTCCAGGGTTGTACTGTATCAATCAAATTGGAATTAGAAATGTTTGGCTAACCACTATATATGCAACCAGTTTTTAAAAAAAAAAACAGATTGTCGTAGAGCTCCAATAAAATGTGCGATCAGTGTCCCCAAAAGGCACATTCAGTAATCAAAGCAAGATAGCAGCAAAAAAAAAAAAAAAAAATCAAATTGATTGGTTTCTTTTTTCTACATATTTTTTTTTCTTCAATTTGGTAACTTGGCTGTAATATTAATTAATTATATAGATCAAAAAAGCGCTAAACCATATTAGGGTAAAAAGAGATATGTGGATTGGTTAGCAAGAAACGTGGGTTGATTCCTTCATTATATATGTGTGAGTAATTGTAGTAGGTATAAGATGCATAAAACTAGGACTAGAGCTATTTCTGGCTGTAATTTAATAAGAGATATTACGCCATTTAGGGCCAAAATTGCACATTTCCGCCTATTTGAGGAGAAATACTAATTATCCACTAATATAAATGATTTGCAATTGAATTACAGCAATTGTTTCTGTAAAATGGTGCAGGCTTCCAAACCAAAAGTGGTGAAAAAAATACAAAAATACAAAATATCAACGGCAATATTGTTCTAGCCCTAATAATTCCAACTACCACCATCCATCCACTCATCTCTTTAACAATTCCCTTGCAATATTAACTAATTGGTTACATCAATATATGTAAGTAAATATATAATAAATGGATAAAGGCCTGTGTAGATTAATGTTTCTGCCCATTGGGTATTGGTATTTAATAAGAATATATGCCAAAGTGTAATAATTATCCAATTAACTCTAATGACATGGCACATACTTCATGGCATAGTCGACAAAGGTGATGACACCCAATGCTTCTGCCTCATTTCTGAGTTCAACCGCTGTGCGTGTGCCAATAAGACTCTAGGAAGGAGATATAATTTTAATAAAGTTAGTGGATAGGTTCACGGCATATATATGCGATAGTATGATGCTATGATATAATATTATGTAATAGCACAATAGTATAGTAGTACGTATAAATATAGAAAGCCTATATATATATATATATATATTCAAACATCAATACTTACGAATGAGCTGCTATATTTAACAACGTCAAACTAGTAGCATCATAGATATACATCGTATGACGAATAATTAATATTTTTAAAAACAATTATACCACCCACACCCACACAACATGCTATACAAGGCCTACCTATTTAAGTATATGATTTAACAAATCCACAGCCAAATAAATAACTGTAATGCATGAAAGGGTATATATGAGGCTATACATACACCCATAATATATATATCAGGTTGACCTTGACCCAAGAGATCATTTCAACCACCTATTCTTTACCTTTTCTATTTTATGTAATGATAGCGTGTTTGTATAAATACATGATAACATTATGTACGTGTGTGCAATTATATGAATATATATATGGATAGTGATGTGAAAGCGATCTAGTAAGTATATTGGAGACAAAGTGTGGAGAGAACCTTTGCATTGAGTTACAATACTTATGCAGGTAGATATGATTGTAGGTATAATCGTAAGCATTGGAAAAGTATAAATAGTAAAAAAGAAAAGAGAAAGAATAGGAAAAAGATCTTTTGATAGATGAGTTAGTTGAAAATTAAAACAAAAGATGGCTGGAGTAGTATAAATAGATGAATGACCAAATATACAGAATAAGAGACAGATGTACTGACAGAAAGAGAGAAAAACCCGCGATATATTGATTCATATGGGCGCAATAGAAGTGGCTTGCAACGAAATTAACACCCTACATCCAATAATTGTATATTGTACCTGTAATAAACAAACAAGGTTCTTCTCGGCCCGCTGCCAATCAACACTCATTATCACGTATTACTTTGTACAGAGCCACGGAATTAATGTTATCAACTGTGGAAATAGAAGTAATTACAGGTAAAATATTATTTGCTTAATAAATATACAATGTGGAAGAGGTGTTTGTGCGTGTTGTTAGAGTGAGAATAAGTGCATTAGTGCGAATGGATGAGGATGTTTGTTTGTGTGTTGAAAGGTTGTGTGTGTTGTTTACAGTATGCGTGCTACTCCAGAAAACAAATAATATTAGTACCTATATGGTAACTTTCTCTCTTTTAAATACAACAAATAACAAATATGCAGGTAAGGTCTAGGAAATAAATAAGTAAACAAATACCTAAATATAATTATAGTTCATTAACGGCTATTAATGTATGATAATGTGATCAATGACTAATGATGATGGCTCATATACCTATTAATAGAAGCCAATAATGTATTTACATATTATCCAATCTTACTCAATAGCTAATTGTTTTGGAGTATAGGCCAGTAACTAATATGATTGGTAACTAAAAATCCAATAGTACATGCAGAGCAATAGAATCAGTGTATAATTCTACTGTATAGGTGCCATAACCGCCAACTAAACTTCCATTTTGCAAGTTTTTTTTTTTCAGAACCTTAAAAAAAGTTTAGCTTGTAGAACTATAGTAATCATTGACCAGTGTGATCAATTGGGTTGCTTTAATTTTCGGCTCGGGTCTGGTTGAATAGAACCTTCCGTTTTGGACATGTTTTTTTAACTTTCTTGGTACCAAGAATTCCTACCTTCAAACTCCTATATATATATATCCTAATAAAACATTTACTGACTGTAAGAGTATACTGTACACACAGGCATGTAGGTTATATTATATTATGCATGTTTTGTATTACTATATACGTCACCTTAGTCCAATGAATCTTTCATAAATCCATACTATCTTGGTACAATCAATCTCACGTCTGCAAGATGGAATCGTGTTACCAAATGAGTCATTGGACGTGTAATGTTTTAAGTTTATTTTGAATATTACGAATACAAATCTTCCGTTAAATGTATTTAAAATTTAATGCTTTTGGGCTTTATTGACTACATACCAGATTACACTGGCTCTAATATATATTACTAGTAGATGTCAAAAATAAAGACAAATAACTGTAAGCAATGTATATATGTATATTTAAAAAATGTTTCACAAAATCTTGAAAAAAGCAAAACGTCATATGTTTATAAAGGTAATAATTAGCCCTATAAGCACCTACCAACTCATAAATATGAGTCATAAAAGGCTATTTGTTCAGGATAAATGGCTCAATCCAATAGAAATATACAAAGAAGTTCTTGTACAACATCAGATTGACCAATACACAGCCTTATAAGGCCGACGAACTGACTTGCACACTAAAGAATAAATAAACTGTGGTATAAATAAATAAATCCCCATATTTATATACTCTAAATAGTTGTAAACAAGAAAGATTTAAAATATCGCAAAAGGGTATGTAAGACTCTATTTATCGCTCAAGCTTCTTAATAGAGATAAACCATTTATTATCTGTCCCAGTTCCTATTATTTTCTTTTTTGCTAGTCTTTTCTTTTTCTTTTCTTCAACAAGGTTATTTATGTTCGCCTCAATTCTCTTTGACAACTCACCTTTCCCACATCATTTTGACTATGAATGAGTTTGTTTGTGTGTTTTACTATATATGCATGTGTGACGGAATAAAGACCTAATTAAGGGAGTGTATATCCGCAACAACCTGTATTTTTTGTATTTACAGTTATGTAAGTGTGTTGTTTTTTATGTTCGGTTTTTTACTGGTGTTCATCTGTGCGTGCATGCATTTATCTATTTAAGTGCACGTGTGCATGTAAATACTAGTAGATGTAAGAGGGTGAAAGGGAGTGACGGTACTAATATTTGAATCACTTATGGATTATGACAAGGTATTTTTAGTGAACATGTATTATAAATAAAGAGTAAAGGGAGGTAAGGTGAGGTGGAAGGAGACAAAGAAGATATAGAAGGGTAAATGGCGTTGCATGCTATTTCTTTATATTATACTAAAAGGTAGCTGAGCCTGGTTGCCAGAGTGACCAGCTGCATTATAACCTCTATTAAAACTTATCAGTGACCGGTTACATTTATTTATTAAAATGGTTGTAGTGGTTATTAAAACTGGTTTCTGTGGTATTAATACCAAACCATTTATCGGTATGCATTTTTAACCCATTTGTTAATTTTTTAAGGATTGTTCACTCTAATAAACCACAGCAATAAAATTATTGTTTAGACGTGTATTGTTGCAATTAAACATTATATTTGAATATTTGTAGTATATGTCATTATAGTCATTGCTGTATTGCTTTTATACATAATAGCAACATGCAAATTTACCTATATACAACCTAAATATTGCATTATGACAGCTTTATTACTGTGCTATTGTACATTCTACTAGATTTACTTTATAATTTAATGAGCAGCACGTGTAACAAACAATAATGGAGAACAATATACTAGACCGCTATATCTTTGTATCACCATCAATCATATCATAACGTCTAAGTTATGTATTCTTTATTTTTTAATGATTAGATAACGAGTAATTAATAATGCACATCCATTTTGAAATCTTTCTATCCGTCACCATTATTCCAATAACAATAGAACCTTTTTTAAAATTATAATTCTTTTAATTTTTAATCTATACTTTATAACTTTTATCAGGGGTTTAATCTAATTTCCCCAGTTATTTTTTTGATATATTCTAATCCTTTATACATATCACATACCACATTGCCATCATTCTATTGGCACATACCCCTACCCAATCAGAATAATGACAACCACCACCGACACAATGCCAACCAATCGTTTAGCCAAGGAGAAGTCACCTTATCTCCTTCAGCATGCACATAACCCCGTTGATTGGTACCCTTGGGGTAATGAGGCATTTTCTAAGGCTAAACATGAAAAAAAGCTTATTTTCCTGTCCGTTGGATACTCAACTTGCCAGTATGTTACACTGGCGTTGATAGATGATTGGTGGTTTAATTACTTTATTTATTTTAAATTTTAATCGAATTTGTTTACTTTACTCTATTTATTTCATTTACTTTATTTACTTTTTATTATGAACCCAGTTAATCACCCTCTATATGAGAGAGTAATATACAATTTTATGTCAACTAATTGATTATTTTATTGGTTAGTATATTTCACCTGTGTATGCATACGTACAAATGATTTTATAGTTATTTATTTTAATTTTGTTGTTGACGGTTAGTTTTTTTTATCTTGACCTCAATTGATTTTCATATATATATTTGAGTGGATAATATATACTTTTCAGTCTTGGATTGACCTATTAAAATTAAACCATCTATGCATACTATACTAATACCGCAGTACCTATACCTCCTAATGACTATGAACCATTCAATCATCACACTCAATCACTGTGTACTATCCTGAAGCTATACATAACCTGATTTAAAATTCATAATTCTAACATGTTGGTTTATATATTGTTAATTTCAAGCCTAGTCTAACATATCTATTATATCATTATTTGATCGGTTTATTTTAACCAATAGATGCACTATTCAGTTTTACTAAATTTAGTATAAGCAAGCAGGTCTATGTATATTCATATTTGTTACCAATTGTTCTGGTTGATATATATATATATACAAAGTAGTTGATAGGCAAGGTGGGACTAACGAAGACCCAGGTTTTGGAATGGGAAGATATATATGCATTAGAATACAAATCCATACACATAAACATGCATATATAAATACATATGCATGTACGCAACTATAGATTTACATAGAGATACACATACATGTACACATGATACTAATATATGGCTATCCCCCTCTCTTCACGTACACACTGCTAGATATATACATAATTAAATATCTACATAACCATTAATTATGACATCCAATTATTATTAATTACTAATTACCACAACTTATTGTCATTGGTCCCCTAAACAGCTACTGTCATGTGATGGAAAAAGAAAGTTTTGAAAATGAAGACATTGCTGAGGTAATGAACAAAGAATTTGTATGCGTTAAAGTCGATAGAGAGGAGAGACCACACATTGATAAGCTTTATATGGTATGCATATGTTTTGTGGTATATTATGTATATATTATTGTATGTTTTATGATATGTATTTATATGTTATATTATATGTTATGTATATGTTATATGGTATGCATGTGTATGTTATATATTATGTATTTGTATATCCTGTAAGTTATCCATTGTTATATTGTACATATGTATATGTTATATAGTATGTACGTAAATGTTATATATATATATGTATCTTATATGATAAATATATGCTAGATCATAACGTTACATCTGCCTCTGCCATTTTTGAATTATAAAACCAAGACCTTTAGCTTTATCATATAAGAACTTGAAGCACATGGATATATGGTCAGAACCATGATTTATCTAGTATATATATGCTTAAAGTCTATATAATAAAATAAAATTACATTATGCCTAGATAAATTCATGTACATCATACTTGAACCATATGCAGAACATATATGATATTATATGATGTCACTACGCTTAGAAAATTATTTGAACCCGAGAAAATGATATATATCTGGCCAATCCCTAAGGAAATCTGTAGCCTTATAAGGCAATGACATTGGTTATATACAGTTCTCATCACATTGTTAGTGTTTGCAGTATGAATTTCATTTCCCATCATAAAATATAGTAACGTGTGTGCAGATTGCGCAATATTCTACTATATTCCATTGACCGAGAATTATTAATCTATTCTGTTATCCAATGAACAATTAATTGAATTCTATATTTGGTATATGCAGACATATGTCCAATCAATGAATATGGGACAGGGAGGATGGCCAATGAGCGTTTGGCTCACACCTGATCTCAGACGTAATTTCACTTCCCCCGTCAATCAATACACGCTCTATACTACTATATACATATATCTATTGCACATTTTTTTCTTGACTAATAATTACAATTGTTTGCTAACTATATTCTCTCTAACGACGTCACATCATAAATTGTTTATGATTGGACCTTGAATTCACATTATACTTCTCCCCATGGATTAGTACCGTCTATGTTTGCATGTAAGGTTGTAATCTAGGGCCCCAGCCTGACTTTTATCAATCTCACATTGAGGCCGTATTGCTACATTATCTACTTTTTATTTTGTTTTGTTTCATACAATACTTTATTTCTCTCTCTTTTCTTTCCTCTCTATTTCTTCTCTCTCCTTATTTCTTTTCTCACCCCCTACTTATTTTATTTTATCCACCTAAAATTCTTTGTGTTTGAAGATTGTAATGTTCAATGTAAAGTTCAATTTGATTTCTTTCATTAATGATTATACCTTATACATGTCAGATAAATCGTCTTTAGTTTTACCCAATTAGAGCTTCATTTATTTATTCGCTAGCCGAATCATTTTCCATCTTTTACTTACCTCAATATAAACATCTATCTCCCTCTTTCTCTCATTCTCTGTCTTTATTCTCACTCTCCAACAGTAGCATTTGTCACAGCCATATGTCACTTTTAGGTTGATTTGTGTTTTATAATGCGTATTTCTTACGGATACTTCAATCAGATCACCTTAGCCTAAATTGAACGTCAAAAAACCACTAGTGTACACCAGTACCCTTTTAATTGTAATTAAGTACAAAAAGAAATAATAAGTATAATTACCCAAATCGCGTACTATTTTCAATCATCATTTGACCTTATCCATCCAATTCAATCATTTAGTTAATAGAGCAGATGGACCTTACTCTGTGCTACTAAGCACATATACTATAGGTGTCTTCATTATGATACTCCCTAGTACACGCTTTTGCTGGTACCTACCTACCTACCTTTTATTTTCTCTTCCCTCAAACATACTTCCTAACTGTCGTTACACAATGAGTGCACTCCATTTTTAAAATTATTACAACCCAATTAGTCATTCTTATAAATATATGTTACTTCCCGCACATACTTTCTTTCTTTCTCTTTCCTGTTTAACCTTGACTTATTCATCTAGGCTCCAAGCTATTCTATAAACACATTATTTCTCATATTTGTTTGTTCTGACACATAACCAATTATAAACAGCTATTTTTGCGGGAACGTATTATCCACCTGTGGATAGATTTGGTCAGATTGGATTTACAACTGTTATTATGAGGGTGATAAGTCTTTGGAAGTTGAAACGAGATGCAGTGCAGGAAAAAGCAGAGAAAGTTGCAGATCATATAAAGGAATACTTAAAGGTCAGTAGGTAGCTATTGTTTTTGTTCTTATTACTATTTACTATTCTTGTTACTATTATTACTATTGTTATTGTTATTATTATTACTATTACTAATATTATTCTTACCGGTACTACTATTACTACTACTACTATTAATGTATTCCTGACCATTCTATCATTGTTATTATTGATAATTACTGTCTGTGGTTACATGAATGAGGATTGCTTGGTTGCTGTTATTTATACATTTAGCGTTATTATTATTGAAATTTGATTTACTATTACTACTACTATTATAATTATTCTTTAGGTGTTAAATGTTGCATGTGCTAATTAATGGTTAATTGCACCAATGACATTGCCCATTTATAATTCGCGTAAAAACTACAGTTTATCTTTTTAATACATACAGATATATATGAATAATATATAATTCACTGGTTGAGAATAACTTATTTGCATCACTTCTAAACATTTTAAATGAGATATATTATTGGATCTAACAACGATCAACACAGACCAGCAGGGCCACCAACAAGGTCCCAGGTAAAGAGGTACTCAAGAAGTGTTTCGAAGATTTAGCCGCTAGTTATGATGTGAAATGGGGTGGCTTTGGAGGTAGGCTGTTACTTTAATATTACTTCTGATTTTGATTTTATACTTGATTGGTTAATATTTTGTTTTGGGTCATGAATTGCTTTTTATCTAAACTTGGTTAATTTGTATTACCACCAGGGAGCTGCGATATTTAAATTATAACCCAGTAAATTTTATTTACGATTTAACAATATATATATACTGTCCTATCGGGTACTGTAATTTCATTCCTGTCATTTTTTAAGAGAGGAAGGTAACAATTAATCAGGGATGAAACTGATTTTTTAATTTTTATCACTGATTGATTTGATCTATTTGTGCCAATTAGATATCTGCTTGGCCTTTTACGATGTAATGTACTAAAGTGGAAAGTCGATTTTGAGCTTAGTTAGGACCCTTAAGTGTTAG
This sequence comes from Ichthyophonus hoferi, assembly GCA_002751075.1. Classification (NCBI taxonomy): domain Eukaryota; class Ichthyosporea; order Ichthyophonida; family Ichthyophonidae; genus Ichthyophonus; species Ichthyophonus hoferi. Next base: position 494,688 of record NAOQ01000002.1, read on the forward strand.
CCAATCAATAACATTCTAGGGAGATGTTCTCTGCGTGCCATGTGCTTTGGGCATTACTGGTGTATTCAGACTTGTATAATTTACAGTTCATTATTATTTTATTACCGTTTTTCTTTGTCCTTAAGATGTATTTATGCTTATGTATTGACCAAACATGGATAGACGTATGACCTCTCTTAATCGACAATGGCTATGATAACATTTTTGGCCTATCAAATTACATATTTAAATTTAAATTTACTTTTCTACCTTGTGATTGACTAATAAAAAATACATGTATCTGTCTTTATACGATACTTTCTGATTTTTGTACCATACAATCTCACCATAGACGCCCCAAAGTTCGCTCGTCCAGTTGCATTGGATTTCCTATTTGCTTACTACGCATTAGCCCCCACTGAAGAAGATAATATGCAAGCATTATACATGGCACTGCAAACTTTAAAGGTATGCATATATATGTGTGTGTGTATGTGTGTACCTAAGGATATTTTGTGTTTGATACCACTTTTAGACCTACCAAATAGTCGCACATACACGTACATACGCATGAGCGTAAACTACAGATACAGAAAAGTAAATAAAATGCAATTAGATATAATTAATTAAAAGAAATATATAGTATAAATATAACCAAAATATAACAATGATAACAATTATAACAATAATGATAGAAAGATACTATAACAGTCATAATAGATATTATATACACACGTAACTTAGGCTGCATCCTATTCTTACCTCACAGGCTATGGCCAAGGGTGGGATACGCGACCATGTAGGGCTGGGATTCCATCGATACTCTACAGACAAGTATTGGAATGTTCCTCAGTATGTGACCCCCATACACCCCTCTAGTTTAAACTTAATATTGCGTCTAATTGGCTTGTTTTTGGTTCTTATTTTTTATTAATATTTATGAATTTCTTTGTTAATATGTGATGTGCTATGATGTGTTGCGATTTTGCATAGTATAATATAATATAATATGATACGACATAATACAACATGGCGTAATATAATACAACATATTATACCACACTATAGTATAAAATAACATAATATAATATAATACACCACAACATAACATTATATAATATTATATCATACCTTATAATACACTTTAATATAATACAATATAGTAACTGTACAGTATCATTGGTTTATAACTCTAGATCTACCTCTTTCAGTTTTGAGAAGATGCTTTATGACCAAGCATCGTTAGCCGTTAGTTACATGGATGGTTACAGAACAACCAAACAACCGTTCTACAGAGAGGCAAGTATATGTGCAATTCGTTATAATTCATGTATATATATCTATGTATTTGTATTTCGTATTTGTATTTCTATAATTCGTATATATATATTTAGATACTTATACAAACGTACATCTTTTATACATACATATATGCACACTAATCTCGTTTATTAGACTTACTGTCTATTGATTTTGTGTTATTTTCTTTCTATATCCCTGATGGTGTTAACCAATCAGTGGATAGTATATAGTTATGGCCAGGACCCTTGTTCTCTAAATATTTTCAAATATTCCATATTGTGGTTTTGTGTTTGGAAAATGATTTTGTTACAGTTAAAAACTTTCAGATTTCATTTACAAACCAAAATAACTAAGTGCCAATTACTGAGTGGTTACGTGCCTCTATAATTAATTAAGAGTAATCATTACTAAGGATATGATTGTGCACGTATATGTATATATATTGTCAGTGATTTTTCCAATTTACATACATGCTTATTGTGGTTTGGGGTGGTGGGATCTGATATAGATTTCGGAGGAAATTCTCAAATATGTTCTTCGAGATCTCACTGATAGTCATGGGGGTTTTTACTGTGGAGAGGATGCTGATTCGTTCCCTACTGTTGAAAGTACTACAACTAAAGGTAGGCGGAGTGTTAAATGTAAATATTTGCGAAAGTAATATTACTATACATTCATTTGTTATCCTTAGGGCTGGAGGGTTTTTTCATTTCATGAATGTAGTGTTTTTTCTTTTTACTACCTTGTAATTTAGGGTATAATGCAATAATGCCTTTATGGATCTCAAACTATTAGAGGATGTTTTCCCGTAATATCAACTGTAACCTGATCGGATGCTGATTATATTAATCCATCCAATTATTGCTAAACAAAGATTAATTGCATATATTGATAATCGATTACTGATTGGTCACTATATTTTAATTTGAATATGTCAGATATATACAATTATAGGCCCCTGGGGTAGGTCCACAAATCCAGTTAAAACGTAAATCATTATGGTTCTAGCTTTTTCTCTTAAATATAAATGCATCGAAACGTACACCAGTGTATGATATATAGTGGGAGGCCACTGTTGGCCAATAAACGACAGCTAAAAGGTCGATCTTGATTGGATTGATACATAGGTTGAAGACCCGAAACAGCCAGTAAGAGATAAACTAAATTGAAAGACAGAATTTGACTGGATATGGGGTGGCCCAATCACAGAGGGGGCATTTTGTGTCTGGACTTTTGACGAATTAAAGGCAGCACTGGAAGGTGTAGAGGTGGGCATATTTGAATTTTAATTACACTTACGCACTATCTAATTGGTTCTTTCTGTCGATTTAATCTTCACTAAATCTAATCCTTTTTTTATCTTCAAAATTCAAATTAAAATTGTCCTTGAAAATAATGACCGAATGTGACTGGCTATTAGGGTCAATACATACTGTTCACTTTAAAGCTGAAGTTTAAACGACATCAGCATTTTGTCATGGATTATGCTAAATTTTCAAGTGCAATCTCCTCAACCTATATACGTCATAACGCTGTAATCTGATCTGAGCACGGTTTAGTATGTACATATATATAGAATATATGTTAAGTCATACATGTATATAGATATATACTGAAGCCACAGACAAAACGTTCCCCACATTCACACAATAATAATATATACTTGTATATATTTAGTACAACTGGTAACTATAAAAGCGGGCATTTACAAATAACTATATATATATAACCTTACCTGTCCGTCCTATTTATAGTTTTAGAATAGCATTAATTAAGCTGTAATACAGGTTTCTGGGCCCCATTTGTAGCCGGTTTTAAATAGCCAATTGGCACCTGGGATTAAAAAATTATCAATACCAATAACCACATAAAAGTGTATTATACCCATATATATATTGTTGTATTATACCCATGTATAGATGTATAGGGTTGTAGTAAACCGAGGTTCATGTCTTACCTCAGCCAACGCCTGCATAATAGCACGGCTGAGACTAGATATTTTCCCCTTGCTATTAAGCTACCCGTAGGGTCGATCTATGCATTAATACTTCTACTAATACCCAGTGAATATGAATAGACATGGCTCTCTATATGAGATGTTATCGTTAAGGACGTTTTAACATTGCCTATATTCGAATTGACACCCACCTATATATATGCCTGGATCCACTATTAATGGGAGTGATCCATACACAGGGGGTAGGCCAAGATACTCTCTTTGACGTCTTCTGCTATCACTATGACTTGCAGGCCAATGATAATATTATGTCATACTATGGAATGGTTGGTGATTTGGATGGGAAGGTAGGTGGTTGGTTGAAATATTTTTAATATTATGATCATATTGGTTGCTAAGAACTTTATTATAAAATAGTTGTATGCGAAGGGATGTAGTGTAAGAGAAATTAAAAAAGGAAATATTGGTATATTATATTATATTATATTATACTTTACCACAAATATCATCCAGTGTCCACTTTCTTGTTATCATATCTACTTATATCCAACATTGCATCTCTTCAGATTGTATTGCGGGCCAGGAGTACCGTTGATGAGACTGCCAATGCATACTCCGTGACTGTAGACCAAACAAAAGAGCTATTAGTAAAGGGACGGGAGATTCTCTGGGCTATCCGGTATATATATTTTACCCTCCTCCCATGATATTCCAACTATATTCTAATGTTGTTTATTTAAATTTTCCTGAACCATTCAAATAAATGCCTTTAAATTATTTCTACCACCTATACTTTGGCAGCCGTCAAAGCGTCATTCAGAGACTGTGGCATTCTACCTATTGAATTTGCTGTACATTTTGTTTTCTTAGGGTTATTTTTCCTTGTTTATATACTACACCATTTCTCTCTCTCTTTCTCGCTCTCCTCATATTTTGTTGTTTTTTTGACTACGTCGTCGTCTTTAGCTTTCTCGTCTCTTGTTTGCTCTCTCTGTCCTATGTGATTTCTATTATTCTTTATTATTATTATTATTATTATTATTCGTTAGAGTTGTACTTGTCTTTTTCTCTCCATTTGTTCCCAAAATTAATCACAATTCTCATTACCATTTTCAGTTATTCATTTCCATACTATATATGTGTCTGACCAACAGAACTTACGTGACCGTTATGACCTCTTATTGGTGTAGAGTCACGAGTGTCCTACCAGTATATATTTTCTTTATCTTACTGTAATAACATTTACAGGCAGAAACGACCCCACCCACATCGTGATGACAAGATCTTAGTGGCGTGGAATGGTAATAAATCCCTCTAATTCAATAGTTGCCTACTCTTGCTTTGTGATCCTTCATCTATATATTTTTTCTATATTTTTAAAAATAAATCCCATTGGTACTTAAGTAACAATAACCGGATAGCCAACCACCATTTCTGATTTAAATCCCAGTTCAGCCAATAGTAAGTGTATATTAGGACCTACTCCCGCCACTCTCTAGGCAAGAAGCTCTCATTCCATGATGTGATACCTTAATGCTGATATTCCGCCTATTGTAGATGAGAGTTATCTTTTATATATATATAATATTGTTAATAGTCCTATCTGGTAGGTATTTATTCCCTTGATATGACAATACCAGTGCTGCCCTGCTACCATTCCCTTCGATCCATATCAGTACCTAGAAACATATATACTCTTGCATGATTGGGTAGTCTAGTCTATAAATATCATCAAGATTGACTGATGATGTCACATACTTGTATGGCCCTGCAACTCCCCCTTTGCACTATTATGCTTACAGGCACTAACACCCTTTCTCTGCCTATCCCTCTCTTTGCTACATACACAAACCTACCTTAACCATACTATTATATATATGTATATGTATATGTATTGATAATGCTATAGGGATGATGATCAGTGCCTTAGCTAAAGCTAGTATAGTGTTTGGAGAGGATCAGTACAAAGAGGCCGCAATCAAAGCCGCCACCTTCATTAAGGACAACATGACTGGTACATCTAAAGGCAAGGGTGCGTATATAATTTAATATCATGCACGCATCCTATTGGGTACCAACAACATATGCATATTACTTATGAACCAATACATAAAAAGATTAACCAATATAATAATCGTAGAGATTTTTAGTATAAAACCGCACATTTAAACTTAGTCCAATAGATACCTCAAGATCTAATTTTTGAAGTGACCAAAGAGTGATGATCTATAGAGTTAACAATGATAATAGATGTACATAAATAAAAATTATAGATCACAATTGTGGTAAGTTATTTACGACTATACCACTTAGGAAAGGTGAATGGCATGTATATAATATTGTAGGCTAGCTTATGATTGGTGCTTATCCCATATATAATGGCATTAACCTATCAGAAATCCTTCTATTTTTAAAAAGGTTTTATTGATAAATCATTATCATATGTTTAATTAAATGACTGACCAATGGAATGGCACTAGACATTTCCAAACTAGTACGCACCTACAGGGACGGATCATCTAAGATTGCAGGGTTTGCGGTGAGTGATGTCAAATTATGCGCATACACTCATGTATACTATATACATCCATGCCTATGTATATCGCATGTGTACATTACATCAATATATGTTGGTGTTTGGTATATACATTACTCTCTCTCTTTCTATATGTGGTAATAAGCATTAAACATGTCATCTTTCTGTACTTTATCTTTACACTCCATGACCTTTGTACGGGCCATAGGTACTTTTTTTCTTCTTTTTTTCCCTCTTCTTCCTTCTTCTTTCTTGGTTTTGGTTGGGACAGTAGGATTATAGCACTGCCCATTGGTTAGTAATGGAGATGCATAATTATCTTTCAACAGTACGTAAAACATCCCAATTTATTGTTTTTACTATATAAAGGCATTCTGGTCCAAGATTATTGATAGTGAAATGAGGCATTAAAAAGGTAGTTAAAGAAAAAAGATCCAATCATAGTAATAATAGTAATAATTGGGAATTATAAAGGAGCACTAGTGTATTTCATTGACTGCATGTAATTTAATCACAATAGGCTGATAGGTAGTGATTTATTAGTAGTGGTCACGAATAACGTAATATTATAATGTTTAGTTGGTAGTTTGTGGTTGTTATAGATATGTATGGCCCAAACATTACTGCTAAGAGGGTATTTTTAACTTTCTTCTTTGCATAGCTGATTTTTATTATTAATATTCTTATTATTATTATTATTATTATCGTATAGATCAATATATCTATAGAGATCAACAAAAGAAAAAAATCATGTTTTCTTTTAAGTATACTTGTAAATAAATTGGATATCGATTATAGTATATTAATTGCTACTTAATGTTTAATTGATTGCTTATTAATTACTGTTAATATGCGATTACATTCACATAATACACAACGTAAAGGTGACGTGCTCACTCTCTATCTATTCATATAATACCATCATATGATCTATTTATTATACCTATTTTAAAATAGCTAATCATATATCAACTGCATGCGATTTGTGGAAAATTACTTATTATTTAAAGCTATAAAATGATTTATATCTAATAATTTTATATTTTCTTTATCAGGACGACTACGCGTTTTTGATTCATGGATTACTAGATCTTTATGAGGCCACCAATGACAACCAATGGTTGCAGTGGGCCGTCACGTTGCAACAGAGCATGGTAAAGTCACTGTCATGGTTACTGCTTTGTTTTTATGGTCTAATATTTATTATGGTTGCGTTTATTTTTTGTTACATTTAGTTTTAACTCTCTTACTCATTCTCTCACTCTAGTTACCCCTTGTTCCTCGTGCTTACTTTTTTGTTCTTTTCTTAACTCATCCTCTATTCATATGCTGTTCTACCGTGCATATATATACATAAATATTTATACCCACATACATATATATATATATAGTTATATACATACATACACACATACATACATACATACATGCATACATAACATACATACATACATACATACATACATACATACATACATACATACATACATACATACAT
>NAOQ01000002.1:502477-521011 GCA_002751075.1 Ichthyophonus hoferi
ATACATACATACATACATACATACATACATACATACATACATACATACATACATACATACATACATACATAAATACATACATGCTACTAGCATCTACATCTCTATTGCTTTTATCCAGTCTTTTCCCTTTGACCTTATTAACGATCTATCATTTATTATATTTTACCATGTTTGTCTTGCATCTTTATATTTTTATTGTATTTATTCCAAGTCCTTTCTTCTTTCTTTTCCTATACGACTACAATATAAACATTTAAAATTCTAACTGAAGTATCCAATGATTACATACATATACATATACATATACATATACATATAGGATGCCCTATTTTGGGATAGCAACAATGGAGGTTATTGGGGCTCAGCGGAGTCCCCTGACGTAATGTTCCGGTTCAAAGAGGGTATTTATGCTTGTTGAATAGTTCGCTAAGGACCCGCACATACACATATGCAGAAAAGTATATATATGTATTTAAATATATATATAAAAACATCGCACATATGGGGCTAGACTATCTCCAATTTACATCTGATCAGAACGGTATTTAGTTTACGTGATGCTATTTTATGTATATATGTCTAAGGGTTTAAGTGTTAGATTTAAAGCAGTCATTGTATTGGCAAAGTAATTATCTGATTTACGTAATTGGTTTACTACTGTGTTGATGGAAAGTGTTTTAAGACAGCATTTTGGTGTCTGTGAGGATTAATTTATTAAAGAGAAAACGGTATCAACTAGATTATAGAATCAATTTGGTCGGACAACACTCTCCCTCTATCACATTTATTGCATTCGATGTAAACCGGGCTTTGTTATAACTAGATGTGTACAGGTGTGGAAAGACCTCCACATAGACATATCCTCCTATAATACCTGTCACACATTACATAAAAGAAACACTTGGGCCGCAAAAAGGAGATTGATTAGTGGCTGATTGTTGTAATTAAGCATCAATCACTTATCTAGACAAGCATTCCTGATGACTGGTGATTGGTTTATTATTTTAACTCTGTTAATTATCCATGCTTTATGGACTATAAATGTCATTAGAGTTTAGTTTATCAATCATTATTTCAAAACCAGATTTATGGAGAGTGTATCAGTAGGTGAAAGAACACAGTAAGATACTATTGGTTGTACTGTTTGGAATTGACTGACTTGTAGAGGCTGGCATTTTGAATTTTTATGTATAGTTTTCTATTATAGACGAGTTATATATGTCACTTACTCTGTTGGGCCATCAATTAGCCATGTCTTGGTTTAAATGCTTAGATTGCATTTACTAATCCAGTTCATGCTATTTTATCAACTCCAATCTGCCGAATTTGGTTTTAACTGGATAATTTGATTATATCACTTAGATCAATGATTCTTGCCTTTTATGATAATGTGTGATGTTATACAATATAGTACAACATTCTGCAATACAATATATTACAATATATTACAATACCATGCGACGCATTAGGATAGAATGCACTATCAATCATCAACACATCATAACCCTGCTCTATACTTCTCTAGACTATGATGGAAGTGAAGCCTCGCCTAACTCTGTGGCTGCACTTAATCTACAACGCATGGCGGCCTTGACGAAACTACCCCCCTCTTCCCCTCATGTGGATAGGTAGGTTATACTTTAATGTGAACCTTTATTGGTCCTTTCTCAGTTTTAGTTTTTAAAAACACTTAACCCATTCATAGACCGGGATTAAGTAGGTATTTGTTTATACTTTTTATTATTATTCAAAGATACTTAAATACCAGATACTTTATTATTACTATATGGGACATTACATTACAACCTTATAATTTAAGGCAGGATGTATGTCATAAATACATTAATGCATACATATCACTTATGAATAGATTGGATTACTATGTATCAGAGGTACTAATTATTGACTTAGGGTAACATACACTATATTCAGGGCTATATCATTGTTTGCATTTAAACCTTTGAAACTTGCTGGTTACTTGTTATGGTTATTATATTCTAGGATGTTTTTATAGGCTACATTGTGCTTTCCTACATAATTAATTACAAATCAATTGCAAAACATTCTATTCAATTGCAATAATTGGCTTTTAATCACTGATTGATAAATATTGCCTCCCTCCCTCACATAAATGGGCCAATAGTATATGATTTCATAACCCCAATAAGGGTATGGCAAACTGTTAAAATGTATAGGATAAAGGGGTTTCCTACCCTATTGGCTCTATTGAATGATATATGGTATGAACTTTAGTATATATGCTTAGTACTGATGGGTGTGTATGTAAGGTTTGAAGGTATATAAATGTGTTGAGAAACATAATTGTGATATGTATGCATGTACTCATGGGTTGATATGAGTGTATGCATATTGTTTTATTAACTGTTATAATATATATTTACTTGTATATTCATATATATACATACACATACATACACATACATACATACGTCCGTACATACATACATGCATACATACTATTGCACATACTTGCATGCATATCTATCCACACATAATCACAGAGTATTGAAATCGTTTGGTGAAGCATTAGAATCATCACCCATGACCCTGCCCTTAATGCTGGTAGCCCTCATTAATTACCACAAAAAAGAAGCTTAGATAAAATAATATCATTAAGCCATATGAGGAGGACCAATGGGAAACTGTCTAATGTGTCTGAATATAGAGCTGCTTTTGGGGGATTTATGTGAAAAGCATTATTTGGTGAGGGGTGGGGTCAGAAAAAATTAGGGAGACCTTTATTGGGTAAGGGTCAAAGGTCTCTGTGAGCATTCCCCTTTTGGCTCCCACACCATAACTATTGTAATAAATTATGTCTGTCATACCCCCAGTTTATTGTAGTTATTGTATTAGCTGGTATGCGTATTTGTATATTTTAATCCCAATTCATAATCATTGGCTGAAAAAGTCTAAATAACTATGGTTTTACTAATATGTAACTAAATATTTTGGATTTTTTTCTATATAAGCATTTATGGATACCTATACTATAGTAGCTGATTGGTATTAACAATTATACACACACTTAAAATTGGAAAATCAATTCCTTATGGTGAACTAGTCATAATTGTTAAGGTGCCGTCTAGGGATTCTAGATATCAATTGTCCTCATTTTTACAAATTTGATTGGTTAAATTAGGGGGTTTTTTGACTTCCATGATTCACATCATTACTATTGCCATAGATCTACATTGAAAATTGCTCTTCTCAAAGTTTAATGAAATATTAGGAAATTTGTTTGAGTGAAATTGACAACGTAATTACTGCTTTACTAATACGTAACCAAATATTATATGTTTTTTTCTATATAAGCTTTTATAAATGCCTACATTATAGTAATTGGACAAAATTAGCAATTATGCATACAATTTTTTTTAAAAAAAAAAAACTAATTGTGTGTTAAAATAGCCATGATTTATCTTGTGGTTTCCAAAGATCCTAGAGATCAAATTTTTTCGATGTTCCAAATTTTATTGGTTGGGTTAAAAATATTTTGACTAATGATTCACAGCACTCCTATAACTGTAGATTTGCATGAAAACTTGTTCATATTCAAAATTAATGAAAATGATAATATTTTTTTGGCGAAACCCCCAAAGGAGTAACTAAAGCTTTACTGATTTATTCTCAATGTTTCTAGTTTGATTGGCTAAAATAGGGTTTTTTAAAAAAAAATTGATGATTCACATCACTCCAGTTACCATAAATCTATATATAAATTGTTTGTTTTCAAAAAATTGTAAAAATAGCAGTTTTGGCTGTTGAAACCCCCTGGGAAGTATGATTTTTACAAAACAAAATTCCTTATTTTTGCAAGTTTTACGGATAACATATTGTTTTTGAATCTTTATGATTTATAACACAGCCATAACCATAGATCTATATTTAAAATTGTTTGTTTTGAAAAAAATATTGAAAATAGTAATTTTGTTAAAAAAGCCAAAGAAGTAACTAAGGCTTTATTAATATCCTGTCCTTTTTACAGGTTTTTGATTAGTTCAAATATGTTTTTTAACCTTTATGATTAACAGCACTCCATTTACTATAGATACATCTACATTTGAGGTTGTTAGATTTCAAAAAAAATAATGAAAATAGCACTTGTTTTGGTTGGAAATCCTATGTAGCTATAGTTTTTTGAATACTTAGCTGAATATTTTCAGTTTTTTTTCCTATAGTAGCTGTTGCAGATACCTTTATTACAGTAGTTGGTTGACATTAGCAATTGTTCACACAATTTAAACAAAAAGTTACAAAATTCAATTCTTCAGGTTAAAAATAGTAACCGTGTGTTAATAATTTAATCCTTATTTAATACTTAGGATTATTTAGGTTCTTTATATAGTGTGTAATTATACTTGTGATCACTTTTGATATTTAGTAAATAATAATTTCCTAGGGATCAATCTATATAATTATTTTCTCTTATTAGAATACTGTACACTAGTTATAAATAGATTATTCATTATTTTTCTCATAAAAAGCTGCATATTTTCTTTCATAACATATAAAAAGATTAGTTATGTTATTGATATTATAATGCAGACCCTTTACTTCCCTGCTCTACGTATGTGACTCACTTCTTATTGTTATTATAAATATAGTGTCATAAAACATAGCCAAATGCTTTATAATATGTATGTATGTATAATAGCATATAATAAGGTATAGCGATATATACTTTCCTAATCACTGATACACCGTTATTGGAACTGCTTTAGTTAATCAATAAGAACATTCTTTTAAGTGCAAAGACTTAACCTTTTCCAATAAAAATATGGTATTTAAATACTTAATGAGAAATTTTGAATTTTGTTTTTACACTATTTTGAATTACTAAATTAATTATACCATAGTTAATGTAAAATGGATATATGTAGTGTAACCCAGTTTTATTATTTTAATGTGTTAAAGCATATCAGCTCCCACAACTTTCGAGTAAGTATTTTGCTAAAAACTTCATGATTTCTTTTATTACTACTTATTGTTGATCTTGCGTTGAACATCTAAATAAAAAGCATTCTAGAATAGGGTTCCACTTGGTAGTTAAGACTTGGACATTAATAAATGATAATTAATTAATTAAATGACATCACCAATTGTACTTAATTAGGGACTGGATGTTTGATGTAGTATAGAGTATAAATTTACTGTGGTTTTAAATACCGTTGGTCATTGGAGTTGAATCACATGCATAGTGGTTTATGATGCTTAACTGATAGGTAAGCTCCTGAATAATCCTTTATATAGTCACTGAATGACTTTTTAAAAAAACATGTTTTAAAAAAATCAAGTTTAAGTTCCCATTGGGTCATATGCTAAACTCAATTGGTTATCACATGGTCAACTTGGTTTTGGCCCAGGTCCAACAACTATATAAACAGCATACATACATATACTTGGTCTTAATCTTGATTACAAGTTGTAATGAATAAAGATGAGTATAAGTTTAAAGTAAACTGTAGTAGGCATAACATTGCCAAGAAAACATATTCCTAGTAAGACTAGCTCCAGATATAAATACAAATTGGCTACTATCACTAATATTGAAGACAGACTCCAGGTCTATGTGAAAAGAAAATCTAAGTATAACTTTCACGTGATTCAAGTGATACCCATACATTAAGACAGTTAGAAGAGGAGTATGACTTTTGAATATTTTGAGTCAAGAGCAGCAGAGTCTGAAGAATCCAGTGAAAAAGAGGATTATTGCATGTCAGTTGGCCTTGAAGGAGCCTACACAGGACAATAAGGATGCCAATATAATATTTTTGCCACATAGTCATATAACTAACTCTATATGTCCTTCCATTATATATATTCGGTTTTCCTGCATACCAGTTTCATAATTTATATATTTTCTTCTCCTATCTAATGCTTAACTCTCCTATCATCATCGGTATTTTTGGTTGCAATTTCCCAAATTTATATACTATAGTTAACTACATATGCAATATATTTTTTATTTAAAACGTTTAGTATTGGACAAATACTTGATAGTAGTCATTGAGGTGGTATTTTAAAACGCAATGAATACCCTAAACACCTTGCTGGAAGTCTCCCAATCAATTTCTGATATGTCTTCCAATATTGTCTCTGATACTGACTTAGAGTTAGTAGAGGTTAAATTCTCAAGGCTTGACGTTGACAATGTAGGTCCAGAAAGAGGAAAAAAGTTGGTAAATATGATCGATTGCCTGCTTTGGACTGCCTTGTAGGGTATGTTACGTTTGTATCACTAGAATCTGAAGAGAGAATGACTTTAGTTCTCTTTTCTGTTCTTGCAGACCAATGGATGGTTTTGGTCATAATAGTAAGAGTGTGTTTATTACCCTTTTTGTGTAAAATTCTCTTACATGGAATAGCAAATAGGCATTATATAGTTTCCTGCCTGTCTACTGACCTGTCAGTACACTTAATATTATATTTATTACCATTTATTTATACGTATTGCACTGCTTATTGACCTGTGAACCTCAAATAAATTAAAACTAGATAAGATTAACCAATTAAATAGCAGTGAAAGATTAGTTACTCAGTAATTTACACAATTAATAAAAACAAATAAATCTAGTTACTAGTTTAATATAACAGCAGTGCCCTACATCTCCATATACTTATTGATACTTATTGAGACACTATCCTAGTTATCTATAGATAGTAGCTAGTACACTCAAATGAACTCAGTTGGAGTGAAAGCCTTGGTGAAAATATCTGCCTTTTGATCTTTAGGTGAAACTTGTTTTATCACTATCACACTATCTTGAATTATAGCTTTGGTACAGTGGAATTCTCTGTTTATCTCAGACTCTGAGTAAGAAATAGACCATTATAGCTATGTAAAGTACAGAAGCAGAGTATATAGCCTAATGTACAGCAGCACAAACGCTATCTGAATGATTGATATCCTGGAGAGCCTAGGTGAAATCTCACTATCCCAATGCTGAAATTAAAGATGGCCTAATAGTGATGAAACAAGTTTCAACCACAGATCAAAAGGCTGATATCTTTACCAAGGCTTTCACTCCAACTGAGTTTATCTGAGTGTGCTCGCTACTAGCTCTAGAGCGCTAGGGTAATGTTTCAATAATTATATAGAGACAAAGGAGTGATATTGCTATATTGAACTAATAATTAAGTTGCTTGCTTTTATTAATTGTTTAAAATACTGAGTAAGCAACCTCGCACTGCACTATTTGATTAATTAATATGTAACTAAGCATTAATATCAATAAATAAATTTAATTAGTAGCGTAATATAACAACACACCCTCTAGGCCTTATAATATAGCCTTTTTATCTATTATCTATATTAAACAGCTTCACCAATTATAGCCCCTAGGGTACCAAAGATAGAGCAAATGATTGCTGTTGTACAGAGAAAGATATTGAGGCAGCGGACTTGCCAATTGAGGTCATGCCAATAAAGTACAAGATAACTGGCACAGGGGAATAAAATCTGGTAGGGAGACAGGCAGGTTAAAGTTACGTTACAGTGGAATGCATAATAATAATATGGTGCGATATGTATGTATGGAGTAATGGATGTATGTATTACATAGATCAATAGATTTTTCTAATCTTATATATATAGCTTGTGTTGATTGATGTTTACTCACTGCTTAATCTCTAGTCCCAACACTGGAATCACTGGAATCACTAGAGGTATGTAAATATATCCCTTAAAGAGATAAAGAGGTGGTGGTAAAAATGCACATCATAAAGGTTTATGCTCTAATTATAAGGTAATTGAATACTTTTAATTATTATGATATTATCTGAGTGAAGCTACTAGAACAGGTACATGTGAATGTGAGGCCTGTAGACAACCAAATAGGCAGAGGGGAAGGAAATATAGATTTTTTTTCATTTTATCTTTCTCACATATTGATTAAGTATTGTAGAAGAAACATGGACTGGAGTCTTTCATATAGAACGTGTGTGAGAGTGAAAAAGTGAGAGTGATATATACAGTGACATCAATACTAAAATTATATACCTGTAGAAAATGGGTCAAAGTTGGAGGCAAATTTTTACTAATTTAATTTTATATTCTGATATATTAATATACATATACATAAATAGTGTGTGTATGCTCTAGCTAATTAGTAAGATAAAATAAAATGGAGCAATTAAATGATGATGGTAAGATGTTAAAAATGATTTTAAACTATTACTTTAACAGCTTATTGGTTCTACTTTAAACTAGTAATAGACCACTTGCCACTTGTCTATTGGTACCCATAATGTAGAAATCAAGGATATTCAAAAGAGTTCGAGGAGAACCCAAAAAATAAATTAATAGGATTTTTTTTAAAAACATATTATGTAAAAAATAAATAATAAAATAAATAAATAATAGTCAAGTAATGAAGTATAAATAATAATTAACTTCATAAAAAATACATAAAATAACAATAAAATATAAAGAATGAAGAAAGAGTAATTGATAATGTTACGTTAGGGCCAAGATAAAGAAACCTTACCGAGACACTAAAGGAGAAGAATGCTCCTATGAAACTGACTACACGTGAGAAGTATGGGATAGCAATAGCCAAGAGAGTAGCAATGATTACCAGTGTCCACCTTATTATAATATTTAAGATCCGACGGGTTCTTTATAATTATGAGAGAAGATCTGGGTTAGTGCCCGACTAAAAGTTCTGACATATACTGATAGCAGTAATAAGGGCTATTTTTTCAGTCGTAAGAGTCAATAGTAAAATTTGATAATAGGTGTGCAAGTATATGTCCAAATATAGCTTTATAAGAGAAGGCTTTAACACAATTACAGTCAAAATGTGTTAATAGAACAATAGGTTATGGAAAAATGCTATGCACTAGTCGTCCTAAAATGCATGGAACTTGAAAGTATGTTTTGTTGAACATAGCTACCTACACAATACAAATAAAAACCAATTACAGTATAATGTGGATTAATTAATTAATTGCTAATAAAGCTTTCTTAAATAAAGTAATTAATAGTTAGATTATCAGCTAATCTATATAAATATAAATACATATATAGTATGTTATATTTAGTAAGTATATCAGAGTTCTGTCTGTGACAGAATTGATTTTTTTTTTCCCCCTCAGTTATACTGACTAAAGTTCTTTCACCTTCACTTTGTTCTCTCCTTGCTATTACAGGTGCCATTGATAATTGGTAAGATAATAACAACATAGTCAGTAATAAACCAATTTTCAATGTTGATTATATGGGCGGAGTAACACAATCCTTCATAATTGCTAAGAGTTTAAATTAAATATTTGGTAATAATTATAAATGTAGAAGGACACGTATTATGGGGTGGAGCAAGGCTGCAAAATTTAATAATATTCATGATATTACATATATTATTTATACAGTAACATAATCAGTACTGAGTACTTGGATCCCAATAAAAATAAGCAAATTTGTTTAAATATATATATATATATATATATATATATATATTAAACTCAACCACCCAGACGAGGGCATTTGCAGCAGTATTACTTGATATGGAATAGTAAGGCATAATATGATAGGATCAGAGATATTATGTGTGATATAGTATAGTACAGTATACTAAATCAGAGCACGAGATCACATGATAATAATAAGAATAATCTAAGATGCTGCAGTACTAACATATCTACAGACATTTACACATAGGGGTAGTGTGTTTGTATATATATATACAAATAAATACATATCTATACAGAATTAAACATTCACACACAAACAATAAAACCATACATAATTAACCCAATAAAATCCTCCCTACCTTGTCTTCTCAAACCAACTATCAGTAAATTCCTCCATGGCTAAGGCTATAGGATTTATTGTCAATCCAAATTTGGTAACCGGATTGAAAGCAATAAGAGAAACAGCAATTGTACCCAGGGTTGACACTCGCTCAAAATTTTTAGTAATCTGATAGGAAGCGGGAGTGGAGAATCAAAGGTAAGTAAAAGGATAGGAGAGCATCCTTTGATTATAAGTGGCTTGGTATGCATATTTCCTAAATGGTACCATATGTAATTTAATATATGAATGTGTGTATGTCTGTGTACATATGTCTATATGTCTGTATATATATATGTGCGTGTTTTCATGTTAATATATTTATACATAGATAAAAGAATAATGTGTGAAAGGAATTATCTATAAAATATTGTCACATATCATATCATATTATATCATATATCATATTATATTAAAGCAAATTATATACAACATATCATATCCTGTAATGATATCTCTACCCACTCCTACATACTCAGTAACGTCCACTTATATCCTTACCAATTAGCATGCATACATCCGTCTATCTATCCCTATACCTAATTATGCCTACCTCGTCCATAGTGGTGTCTCCATACATTAGGTAGCCTAGGGTTGCTATGGTAACATAAATGCTGCCCACAATCACCCAGGTGCAATCAACCATACAATTGTATTGGTGAGGATGAGCCATGCTCTCATAGATACTTGGCAGGCAGGCATGTCTATATATAGGTGTGTGTGTGTATGTACGCCAATAAATGCATATTGGTTTATTTAGGGATGTTGAGAAATATGTGCTTACACATGCACACATATATATATATATACGGTTTGGTGTATATGTAAAGTTTTTTACATGAATTTGTGGGTGTATGTGGTTATATGATTAGATATATATTATATATGTCCATGTAAGTATATATATGTGTGGTTAAATATACCATAATATATATATGCATACATATATCCCATCATAGTAGTACTGGTAGGTATAGTGTAAGCTATTTTTGTAAATGGGCATGAGTATATTGAAGCCCAAAGATCAAGTAGGTTAATAATTGCTATAAATGTTATAATTATATCATATTGTTTGATCGCAATTAGAATAAATAGGACCATATACTATACAATCCGGATCACAATATATTCTATGTTTTTTGTTTGAGTCTATTTTCATTCACATGCCTTGTCATATTTAACAAATATCCATTTTTCTCAATATATAGCATGTATGTGTTATTATATGCGTATTTAAAGGTATGCCAATCTAGTCTATATTTTAAGTGGGTGTGCATATAAATATATTTCTCATACTACCCAATTTGTGGCTTTTTAATGTATCCATCCTATTGAGCAGTGGGTTTCCTTCCCTTAACTAATAGTCTCCTTCCCTTCACCTTATCCTACTCACACATATCCCATCATGATGGTATCATATTTACACACATTCAAGTATACAATCATATATAAACTAGACCTACACGTCCACATAAATGTTCAAGCACACACTTTTCTTTTCCCCCCTACATATAAATGTTATGCATACCCAGAAAATCCGACCATAACAAGCCCATAGGTAATCAACGAACCAGAGAAGGACTTGGGCCATAGGTGAGTTTCCATCGGATCCTGTATACTGCCTGGTGAGGTATGGGTAGTGGCTCCAACATATACGATTACCACTAGATGGGAAAGGCAGGAGGATCGAGTTGTAGGGAATGGGAGAGAAGAGTAGAGAACGGTATGGCATAGTAGGAAACGGTAGGAAATAGTAGAGAGTAGTAGAAAATAGTAAAGAAGAATGGAGAATAGTGGGCAATAGTAAGGAATAGTAAGAGATTAGTAATACCAATCAAGGGTATATAAGAGAGTAGATAAAAAATGAAGTATATGTGTGGAAGTATATATATATATTAATGTATAATATGATGAGAAAGGTTTTTAAATTATAATATGAATATATGAGTGTGAATGCATGATATGGCATTATGTGGTGTGATATGGTGTAATATAGTGCTATATGGTATGAGACAGTATAATATGGCATTATATGGTGTGATATGGTTTTGTATAGTGCTCTATGGTATGATATAATATGGTATGATAGGATGCTATATAGTGCTCTATGGTATATGATTTGATATGGTATGATATGATATGGTATGATGTTTCATGATATAATGCGATATGGTGTGATGTTGGGCAGTAAAATTAAATGACGTTATGTTATGTTATGGTATAATATAATCTATGCACATATGCCTATATACATGCATGTATTATCTATTGTAAGTCACATTACCTAATAGGAATATGGATGAGGTAATGCCCAGGATACTCGTATAGGAGAGATAATGTAAATGGGATGTACTTGCTGTATAATTGGTGGAATATCAGGATATTAATAAATTAATCATCTACTCTTTGGATATAGGCTATCTTCATATGCCAAGCAGATAGTTATGGTGTCAAATGTTTGTAAGTGTTGTTATAAACAACACTGATGCGTGTGTACATTTTTATATAAGTAATTGTTTAGACACACTATTCATGTTTGCAAATGGTTATCACTCTTATGTTTTCATCCCTTCAGATAATTGTTTTATTTTATTATTATCCAATCAAAAAGTGTTCGGTAGGTTACCATTTCCGACTACATCAGCTTTCAAATGATCAAAAAGTGAAAATTATCGGTTATAACACAGATAAAGCCTGGAAGTCCCCCTCTAACAGATTATATTAAAATCCAAAACTTTAATTTCTTAAGCCATTGGATTATGTATAGGTATCATCAAAAATATGTTATTATGCAATTGTATACAATGGGTATATACTACATAATGAAATTTATGGCTAGCCCCTTTTATAGTAAATTGTAAAGGTTAACGTGTTGATTACATTGGATAGAATGATAAGTCATTTGAAAAACTTTGATTAAATCACAGCTTACATTATAATTAATGTTTCAATACTGATAATTGAATGGTACCTTGTAATGATAATTTGCTTTTAAAAGATTGAAACATCAACTTAATGGAAGCTTGACGTAACAACAAAAAGTGAGAACAGATATTATAAATAAAAGAAAGAGAAAATAGAAAATAAATAGACATTGGTGGATAGATGTATGTGTACTTGTACATAGGAGTGAAATATGGCCATCTTGTGGGGCAAAGAGAGAGAAACTTATGAAAAGGGAGTACTTGGATAATGTGTCAAAGAGAAACAGGACCAGGAAGTGCAGAGAATACATACATAATGATAGTAGGGTGAGTAAGAGTAAGAGAAAAAGATAGAATAATGTTACAGTAGGAAATATAGGAAACAGAACATAATATGTCAATATAAAAACAATAAATGAGAGTAGGGTAGACCTATTGATAGATACGGCTTAAATTGCCTGGAATTTTGGGGTAATGGCTGGACAAGGGAAACTACAAAACAGCTCTCCCCCTATAATTTAGTAAACTTAAAAAAATTAAAATAATAATTAAAAACATGAAAATAATTTAAACATTTTTTAAAAAAGATTGTAGATGTTATTTTACCTGTTGGAAGAACAATGGCAGCCATAATAACAATCCATTTCCAATGGTCTACATTAGGAAATAGGATGTACATGTGATCTGCCGCTAAAATTAAGTACTGATTGCATGATGTGATCAGTAGTTAGACAATAGAGAATATATATGGAGAGTAACAATAGAGTAGACTTATTCAAGAAGTTGGTTGCAATATGCAGCTTGGAAACCTTATATACATTTGTGGTTAGATGCCACGTGTATATAATTTTATTTGGTGAAATAAAGTAAGAGGTCTATATACATGATATGATGATATGATGATATGACGTGGTCTTATCATTCATATCTCGTCACTGATCCGAGAAGCATTGTATATCTATATATGCTGAGATCGCAGAAATATTCCTATATGTAATTTATGTGTGTAGATCAGGATACTATGTATACATACATGTTTATGGCTATAGATTTAGGCATATAATAGTGCTCATGTATGTGTATGTATAAAACATACATATACGTCTTGGAGTGTATTACCACAGTATGCGTGTATGTACTTCATTTTAGATTGATATATTGTTTCACCTACTTAAATATACTTGTATATGGCCAGATATATATGGTTATGCCTATGATACAACACTATTATATGCATGCATAGAATAAAGAGCCACCTCCTATACATATGTGATATAAGTTACCTATTATTATGCATAACCATGATAGAATGTACCAATTATTATACATATAGGGGAGATAGTCTACCAGTAACTATACATAAATGCAAAATAATATACCAACCAACCATTATACGTAAATATAATATCGTATATCAATCATTTGGCATAAATAAGATAATGATACAATAATTAAGTATAAACATAAATATAATAGCAATAATGATGAAATGCGTAAATCTAAACACCTACATACATGTAATATAATGTACCAACCATTATGCATGCAGTCCATATTTCCACTAGAAACAAGAACCCAATCGCATATCTACCTGTCAGACCAAACGCTGACTCGCCTATGTCAAGAAAGGAATGCATTCTAGGTTTGTAACTAGAGAGATATCGCAGTATGAGTATTGGTGTTATAAAAGCTAATGATTGATAATTAAATTTTATTCTTATATTATAAACAGGACTATGCTTCGTAAATTAATAATATTTTTAGCTATATATAATCTATTTATGTCTATTTTTTAGATATATAGGCAGCTGTATATACATTTATATATATTTATGAATATGTATCTACGTATATGTATGTATGTGCCTCTGTATATGTGTCTATGTATGTGTCATAAGTATATATGATTATACATAATCATAGCATCATGCCAGTCCAACCATCGGATCCCCAACTCTCATTATCCATATAAAGCTGACTTATCAAAGAGGAAAATTGCAGTTTAATCAATGGCCTTTGATCTAGTAATTAGTGTGGAAGGCGAATGCTGGTTTATAACTACTAGTGCTAGTGTTAATTAAAAACCATTGATGTGAATAATTGCAACTAATTAGTAATTAGTGACAAATACTATTAAAAACAAATAAAAAGGCTTAGAACTTTGGGATAAAACAAGTATAATGCACGATCACAATCAAGAAAATGTATTTCACGTTAATACGTTAAGAGGGATAACAAAAAAAAAAAGAACAAAACAATATGATTTAACATTTTCATAATAACCAATAGAATTTAGTAACGTACTTAAGGCAATAAATAAGAAGCTTTCCCGTGTAGTTGGTAACAAATAAAAGACTTATTATTAGGCCTACCCCCAAGAACCAACCACCACACCTGTGAGGATAAGAAATGTTACAACCATATATAGTAATATATATAAGTAAGATAACCTTACTTACTCGCCTTTCCTCTTTTATTTTAAAATTCTTTAATCTCTATCTTGTTGTTTATCTATTGGTCTCTTTCTCTCACTTGCCCAATGACATGAAGTAACGAATATGAGATAATGAAATAACTATATAATGAGATAATGAGATGATAAGATAATAAGATAATTAGATAACTAGATAATGAAATAATAGAGTAATAGTATAACGAAATATTAAAATAATGAAATAATGAGAGAATAGGGCAATAGGGTAATGAAATAATAAGATAATAGAAAAAAAGGCTAATGATATATTGAGATTAGACAACAATAAAATAATCAGGTAATCAGACAATCAAATAATGTACTTGAACGCAAGAGGTAGACTAATCACGCCCACTCCTAGCACTGTGTTGATGCAGTTAAAGAGACTTTGCATGAATGAACTGTGACCTCGACCCTACTCCATCCAACCCCATCCCCTTATAATGTCAATCCTGAGGCCTCTCAAGTGTTGTGCCTAATGACATTTGACTTGACTTATTTCTTTCATTGTTTATTATTATATTATTAAACTAATGTGACTTTCTAATTGCTAATACGCCAAATGGTGGATTTGGGCACCACTAATTGCAAGCAATTCTTGTAGAAACCTAGATTAATTGTCAACTAATTGTCAAAAAATATCATTTAATCGTTGATTAAATTTGCTTCTCCCTCATCCAAAGCTGGAACAAAGCGACCTTATCTTAAATAATTATCAAATATGCCACTAAAATGTACAATGTAAGAATTTCAATTCTATTGGTAGCTGCAAAAACCATTGTAATCTATATATACCCAGGACAATTATTTAATTGAAATACGTATCCTAATGATGAGAACGCGCAAAGGATCAATTAATAATAGCGCTTGCATGGTTCAGTGTGCTTTAACGTGTGGAATGTATGTATTATGCATGTATGTATGTGCATACATGTACATACACATTCGGTATATTTTTGTATATATTGGTATATATGGAAATGCCTTCAGACTAAGAAATCCAATGGTACAATTCTGTTTTATTGGGTTGTTTTTGGTGTTATTTTAATAGTTAATAGGTAGTATGTATGTAAATATTTAATAGCTAATGGGAAAAAGTCAAATAATTAATATCCAATAGGTGCTGGTGCCAACACAGGCAAAATATTTCTATATCTCTACCATATATGTGTAAGAAATATTTATACATATATTCTTACCTTAAAATGATGTGACGGTTCAGTACTCTTCAATCCTTGTATAGATGAAGAAGATATGTGGTCACCATGATCAATAGATCTCTGTAATTGGACAAAGGTCGTGTATAAACTTAGCTACTTGAGACAATATTTTTGGCATTTGGATGGGGAAACTACACCATAATGAATAGTTACAAATGGGATGATTAGAATCAGCACTCAAAAATTGGAATAGGCCAGGAAAAATTTAGTACATTAAAAAAGGTCACTGAGTGGATGCTATGAATAGGATAAATGGGGTAAAGTGAGAGAAATGTCATTAAACATAAATGGTATAGCTGTAATGCATAATATATATATATATATATATATACCCTTGATGGATACGGACTAAAACTTTTATATTCATCCTCTGATTGATCCGAGTATAATGGGGAAACTCCTGAAAGGCGATTGGTATACCCGTTTGCACTGGGAAGAGACCCACTGTAGAGAGAAGAGAGGCAAGGTTGAAAATAGAGAGGCGGAGGTGAAGATGGGTAAAAGAAAATTATAAGGTGTGAGTAGGATCGGGCCAACTAGGTCGAGAAACTAGGACAAAAGAAAACAGCTATCACCTTATCACACTATACTATCTCCTTACCAATGCAAACCAATACCAATACTAAATAGATCCCTTTCATATTCAGAATGTATTGTTGAACTATTGTGATTCATATTTGTCCGATTATGGGAGTGAATGTCAAAGATATCAAACATAGCTACATATAAAAGATAGGCCAAGTAACTAGTTATAATTATTTTAATAACTAATGCTGGGTTCTGAAGTAGTGTATATATGAAATGCTATATTTGGAAGACAGTATAAAAAGGTTCTGTCTAAGAGATTGGGGCTCTGGATTCCGTAGTGATACGAATAAAGGCTATAGTTTGTATCTTAAATTATCTGTTTGCAATAGTCGGCTACCACCCTGGACATAGGTGAGATAGTTACTACACAGGCTGAGATCAGCAAAAGAGTCTGTATGCATACTTTTTTGTAACACCAATATAATACCTTTGTTTATGAATTCAACTTCAAGAGGTAGACCACACAATAACCCTTGTAATTATTATGGTATAACCTAATATATTATAATACAATATATGCATATCTATATTACATTATTCATGTGCCCCATAAAACTTACCTAAGGTAATCTATTCCCTCAACAAATGAGGTTGGCCAGTGATGTGGTTCTGATTGGTTCTCTGGTGCTCCCTCTCGCCCTGGGATGGTAATACCTGCACAGGAACTGTGGTATATGGTGCCATAATCACTTCGGACGTCATCCGAGGGGTGGTTGATCAGAGGGGGCATAGTGACGAAAGTGGATAATAAACCACTGTAGAATAATAATAAGAAGAGAAAGAGGGAGAGGTAAATAGGTTTTGGGGTTAGTGCTGCAACCATTAACGCGCAGTCTATAAAAAACCAATGATTTGAGGTGGCTTAAGCATTAATACTAAAAGACTATTCAACCTCCTTTATATACACCTTTATATAAATTTAACTTTAGTTATATTACACTCAACGATGATATACAGCTGCAATACATAAGTTATATACAGTCACATTACATTCAAATAGGATATATCTAGTAATATATATCAATACTCAAATGCATTCGTTTACACATTTCTCAAATTTTAAATTAAAAAGATTAATAGATAAACAAACACATATGCTAGAGTTAATATAAAATTCAAATATCGCTTTCATTGAGAGTAAACATTGTCATTTACTCGGCTCCGTTATATACATATATATATATGCTGTAACCAATAGTTGCAGCTATAATAATCATGAAAAGGCAGGCATAATCAATATACAAGAAATACTCTTCAATGGTATGAAGAGATGTATTAAAAGTAATGAAAATAGAAAATAGCTAAAGTCATTCTAAGTTGAAGCAATGAATAATAAAACTATATTTAAATATATAGGTCATCATTGAGTATTTCATGTATGATGATATAAATTTTAATAATAATAATAATAGTAATAGTAATAGTAATCGTAATAATAATCATGATAATAATAATAATAATAATAATAATAATAATAATAATAATAATAATAATAATAATAATAATAATAATAATAAT
>NAOQ01000003.1:0-21864 GCA_002751075.1 Ichthyophonus hoferi
TTATTATTATTATTACTATTACTATTACTATTTTTACTACTATTAATATTATTATTATTATTATTATTAGTATTGCTATTTTTACTACTATTATTATTCTATTATTATTCTATTATTATTATTAACTTTACTACTACTATTTTTATTATCACTATTATTATTTTATTACTATTATTATTAACACTGTTATTATTACTATTACTATTACTATTACTATTACTATTACTATTACTATTACTATTTTTACTACTATTAATAATAACAATAATACTATTACTATTATTATATTACTATTTTTATTATTATCATTATTACTATTGCTATTATCACTACTATTACTATTATTAATTTTACTACTATTATTATTATCAATTTTACTATTATTATTATTATTATTATTACATCTTGTTGATTGTCTATCTTGTGAGAATTTTTATGGAATGTTTTAAACCCTCATACATTATAATATATATTTATATTACATGATGTTGTATGGTGCTGTGTTTTATTGAGTTGTTTTATATTATGCTATGCTATGTCTTCTAATCTTTCTCTCTTTACATTTCTTATACTGTTTTGTTTCTTTCGCTCTTTGTGTGTAGGCATGTGTACACTAAAATGGATACACACACATACATACACATACATACATGCACATACATATATATAGTCTATACTCCTGTTATCTAATCTAGTAAGCAATTATTTGCGTCACTTTAATAAATTATCAGATTTAGTCTATACGATCTCTTACAATATCATGGCATTTCCGACATCCACGTGACTCCTTAGCTGGATTATATAGGCTCGGCATCCAAATATAGTAGTTATACACGTGTAGCTAGGATATGATATAGATAGATCAACCTATCTATCTATGTACATATATATATGATAGTAAACTGATATACTTATGGCATTATATGGTGTATCAACTTCAACTTGAAGATTCCAAGCTGTTATCAGTACATGTACCCGTCTGTACCACCATCTAAATAGACTGGGTTGTCTCTACTAGTATTATTTATTATGTTTATGCTACTGTAATGTAATGTATGTATACTATTATTAGCTGTTCCATTTGGTTACTGGATGTATACAGCTTGCTATATGCAGTACATATAGTATATATAGTACATATAATATATATAGTCTTTATAGTATATATATAGTACAAACACCAACCAGTATGATTTCTTTTCTGTAAATATGGGGCTAGAGTGAACTAGCTTGCAATGGTTTGTAGAATATCTTCATTACAAAGTTTTATGTATGGTGCTGCATGGGACAACCATAACTACAAGATAATGGTGTTACCCTAATATGGTAATGATGTCCTAATAACCATAGGCTGATTGTTTTAAGATTTTAATTACATTGGTTCCCCCCAGAACTACTTTACCTATGATTCGAAGGAGGAGAGGTAGGTGCTTTATCTCTTTATATATATTTATTTCTGGCCTGTCATTGGATTGTATCTTTTGGATTGTATACTTCTCATAACCTATATATATGTATCTACCTATATCTTTCTATTATCTATTTCTATTAGCCTATCGCCTGTCCTATATCTGAACGGTTTAGGTCTTGTAATTAAAATTTTAAGCCATATACCATATACTATTTACTGACATGTATATATGTATTTACTATTTACTGACATGTATATATGTATTTTGACCTCTATGTCTATACATATATACATACATAACATACATGTATAAAAATATAAATATGTGCACATATGTAGCCCCATCCGCCTACTTGCTATACAGTATCGCATGCATCCAGCCATCAGCCAGTTTCCCTCTGCCTTTTTCTATGCCAACCGCCTGCTAGATGACAAGTGTGTGGAAGGCGTTGCCTACAAGCAACCATACCATGACATTAAGTAGGTGTTTGTGTTTGTGTTTGTTTTTGTATATAAAAGGATGTACTATCATATAATATCATATAGCACCATGTCATATCATATTATATCATGTGTGTTTAAGAATGCGTCTATGGCTATTTAATGTCTTTATAACTATTACTATACTTACTATTAATGCCATCAATATAAGTCCTATTATTACTACGATTACTATCACTCTTACTATTACTATTACTATTATTACCTCTTTACTATTATTATTACTATTGCTATTCCTTTTATTATCTCTACTACTATAACTATTATTACTATTTTTATTACTATTACTATTACTGCTATTACTAGTGTTTATAGTATGGACACCAACCCTGTCCATCACCCACAGAGGCTTAGGACCCTATTGCTTCCTAGATGTCCATCAAGGGAGAGAGCTGCACGTATTTAGTTCATTAAGTAATAAGGAAGAAGCAGACATTGCCGTAGGGCTTTTTTATCTCCTATGCAGGTATCACCTCCCCCTCTCTCCCTCTTTCCCTCTCCCTCTTTTCCCTTTTGCCCGTATTATAATGTGTGCTACTGTGTATATTATAGCTCTCATATGTTTGTCTCTGTGCATCAATTGGGGCTAAATTGGAATGTTATTATTGAGTTGGATAATAGGACTCTAGAAATAGTGGTTTGTGTTTACTTTACACGTTATCTGGTATAATCTATTGTGATGCAGTATGACGGGGTGTGTTTCGATGATATGATATACTGTCAGACTGTTAATATAATCTTAGTGTAACGAAACTGGCTGTTAGTATTAATTAACAGAATACTTATACAAACCAATAGCATTACATCCTACTAATTAAATATAGGGAGGCAAGTGCCCATATAATTCCTATACTTCCTATCATACCAACCTACTACATACCCCTCTAATAACCTGGTATGCTCAGGACCTGTCCTACTATAGCTTTTGGGGGTAGAGTGGGAATTGTAACCCCCTACAAGAGTCAAATGACTACTATTACCCGTACATTCCAGAGGGTATTTGGGGAGACTATATTGAAAAGCGTGGAAATTGCTACTGTTGACAGCTTTCAGGTGGGGGCGTATTTATATATGTGTGTATATATATACATGTATATATATGTGTGTATGCATTTATGTCTAGGAGTGTCTTATAGAGGTCACCATATAGCGTAGAGGATATTACCATTACTTTCAATACCTATACCATTATTCAATCATATTATAGATGGCAGAGTCACTATATATTAATGTGCTGTACTCCTATGTGTGTATGCATATGTGAAGGTGACTGTTTATTACGTGATATAACACAGCATAGTATAACTAGCTTAGCGCTCCTACTATAACCGTATCCATCCATATATATTATACATGTTAACGCCAATAACCCCAGGGTAGAGAAAAAGACATTGTTATCTTTTCTTGTGTGCGAGCCCATCCCTCCAAGGGGATTGGCTTCTTGTCAGGTGATGATCTTATTTTATCTAACAGTTTCTTGCATGCCACACGTTCCTTAAAGATCTATATGATGTAAGACATTTTAATACGTTATATATATTCTGATCTAACCACTCACCCACTTCTTCCTTTGTTGATATGTTCTGTCTTGTCTTATCAGATCTCTATTAACCTCATGAGATATATCGTGTAAGTGATTAGAACCAAGAGACGTCTCTATCACTATTATACACAGATATACTGTTAGTTGTTATCTTAAACTACTGCAATATAGTTATTATATTACATCCCCTCTTTATCATCTGGTTATTGTTATGTCCGTCCCCCTCTTATCTTCCCTCTCTCCGACCCTTTCCCTTATGTTTTTTCTCTTTCTATTTCTATTTCTCTTCCTCTTCTCTCTCTTTCTCTCTCTCTCATTCCCTCACCCTTCCCTCCCACCTCCAGATGTCAGACGTATGAATGTAGGCCTAACCCGCGCCAAGTACTCTCTCTTTATTCTAGGCAATACTACCGCACTGCAGCAGAACGATACATGGAGGGTAGGTAACCCCCTGATATGATAAGCCAGTATAAACAGTGCTATGAATATTGTTTGGATCACGTACACAGGCAAATATAGAGGGTATTTTATATTGCACTGTATTAAACTTTATGTGATTTTATTTGATGTATAATACTATATTTATACTATGGTTTATTATGGTAAATTGACTGTATTGTTCTGTTAGGATCCTTTTATATTATAATTAGGGACTATGACTGAATCATATAGACGTGGGAAAATTGAGGGGGTGTTGTATATTTTATCGTATTGCATGTTATTTTATAGTAGTACTTTATTTTATTCTATTTTGTGTATTATACTATATTACGTCATATTGTATCATAGTTTTACTAGGATGGGTTATAATATATTGACTGTGTTGTTGGATTAATACTGATAAACAATTGCACATAATCTCACCCTCATTGATAATAATGAGAAAGTAAGTACTAGTTATAGTAACTCTAATGAACGTAATGGTATGGTTATTTAATGTCACATCATTGGCTGTGATAAAAGATATACGAATATAAAATTAATTATATATAGCCATAGGTCATTAATTATTTAATTATAATGTTTAGGCCTTGGTAGAAGATGCTCGTCGCAGGAAGGTAGTACATGTAGTCAGCAATACAGACTATCCCCTCCCCCGTGGGTATAGCAGTAGTGACTTGCAATATGCTCTGCCTAATGCCTATTCTCAAAGTAAGTTATGTTATATGTTACCTGACTGGGATGGGCTGGACTTTTCTATTGGTATATGTATCTATGTATGTATGTGTATATAGCCTTATACTATCATCTACATTGTACTATTATATTGCCATTTATATACGCTATCATATTGCTATACATAAAATATTTTACCTGTACGCATTATGTAGCACTATATATATATATATATATGGGATATATTTACTTGCGTATCACTGTTTATACACTAGATCGTTATGCGTGTTGGTTAGAGGCAGTCTACTTCTGCATTTAGAACTTTTTATTTTCTGCGTAGGTAAAAATGGGCTTGTTATGTGTGTATGTGCACGCGTGTGTTTATATGTATATGTATGTGTATATGTATATGTATATGTATGTGTATGTTTATGTATCTAAGTGTTTTTTTACCTGCATTTTAATCGTAGCATATCACTAGACATTAACCATCTGTATTTCTTCCAGGTACAGTATCAATGTCCAACCTTTATACCCCTCTTTCTATCCCGCCACCTCCCAATCATCCACCAGAACAACAACCTCCTT
Organism: Ichthyophonus hoferi; assembly: GCA_002751075.1. Taxonomy (NCBI): domain Eukaryota; class Ichthyosporea; order Ichthyophonida; family Ichthyophonidae; genus Ichthyophonus; species Ichthyophonus hoferi. The sequence continues at coordinate 5,160 of NAOQ01000003.1, forward strand.
GTCCCCCTAACAATGATAACGAGAGTCCAGAAGAAGGAGAAATAGGAGAGGAGATAGAAGATAAAGCTATACACAATGATATGAATGCCAAGGACGGAAAGAGACAAAGGATGGGAGAGGGAAAGATGCCAAAAAAGAAAAAAAAGATAGAGCGAAACAAAGAAGCTGGCTATCCCCCTGAAAATGATGTCATAGAACCTCCCCTGCTTAGGAAAAGTGACGAAAATATAACTGAAAATATGACAGCTACTATAACTACTAAGAGGAAAGCTAGTGTAAACCCTGAAAAGAGTGCAATGGATTTCAATAATAATGACCTCACAGGCTTACGACCAGATAGAATAGGAGGGAAAGAAGGAAGTGGTGGGTCTGGTGTTGATATCAATAGTAGTAAAGGTAATGAAAGGAATGATGTGGTGTATAGTATAGAGTATCCATATTTGGATGTTGCATATGTGTGTATTGTGATATGTAAATAGTACATACAAGATGTATAGAGAATATAAGGCCATACATACATGCCTACTATCATACATAAGATGATATTTCCCGACTTCCCTCCTTCCTTCCCTGTCCCTGTCCCGCCATACGTACATATGCATTCATGCGTACTTATACATACATACATACCTACATACCTACATACATCCATCCATATACATATTCATTCTACTTAATTATTATACTATTATACTTACCCTTAACCCTCACGGTAGGATTAATTCGTGTGCCTACTCATACACGTGGAGAACAACTTAATCGGGCACATCGGCAAAAAAGGCCAATTAAAACTTTGAATAGTCAAGGTCAATCACAGATTGGCCAACCATCATCTGCCCCTCTTCCCACCGTCTCCTTCTCTTCTCTACATGGTATACCTAATATGAACCCTAAGTCTACCAAAGTACCCAAGACTACAGTTGGTAATAAGCAATTTGCCGCTATGAAACTTCCTTCCTCCACCAAACTTTCCTCACAACCCTCCCTGTTAAATTTTGAAAAATCCACTTCAAAGCCCAACATAACTGGATCAATTACTGGTGGTCCTCCAAGTAAGCTGCCTCCCATTATTACATCTTACATCTTATTAGATATATAGAGTTATGTATATTATGTTTAGATGTGTATGTATGTACAACATTGTGTGCATGAATATACATTACATTGTCATGTAGCACGCAAGCTGTACATTTAGAAATACTTCATATATACTATATTATATCACTGAAAATTTTATCTTATATAAATAATGGTGCTAATCATGGGTCTAGGAGATCTATAAAGTTACGGATAGGTGTTTATGTAAAACAGTATGTATATGACTATATATCATAGTTTATTAGGGCATAAAGTGCATATTGAAAAAATATTTCATCTATACCATGCTATATTGTGTCACTAATCTTTTCATATATATATAATGATACTAACTATGGGTCTAACAGAACTTAATCCATCTCTAAATAAGTTTTCGAAGGCACCTCAAAAGTATGTAACTTTAGCTCTGTCATTGATATTATATAATATTATATTATTTTCTATTATATTATCTTATATTATATATTTTTGTGGTTTGATGTGTTTTTTTTTTCCTAAATCAGAGATGTCGAAAATGTTCCGTATAACAATATAATAATATCACCGCATAATAGTATAATAATATTATAACATAATAGTATTTCCAGGATAAGTGCCTGAATCTTCACGAGTGCCCTCATTGAATCACCCTTTTATGCTTTGACTTATCTTTAATTTCACTCGTCCTTCCTCCCTATCCCTCTCTTTCTCTTTCTCCCTCCTCCCTCCTATCTTACTGTAGAAGAGAACCTGCCCCAGACTTCCTCGATGCCCTATTGGCTAGTCAGAAAAAAGACTATACAAACCCTGGCCGCCATAAGTAATTGGAAAATTTAGTGTTTAAATACTTTCATATTAGAAGGCTTTACTCAGTAGTTACATTGTACTTATACTTTCTAATAATCATTCTGGGCAATGTATGGTCATTTATATGCATATGATATATATATATATATTGTACTATACATACAGCTCTGAGCATGTTGTGTGTATACCTTATTATTGCAATTGTCTTATTTTACTTGTATATGATATTTTAACGCCGGACATAACTACCTTCCTGATTTGGTCAAACAATAATAAAAATGACTGATAGCATGTTGATCAATTATATATGATAAATAAATGGGTTAGACGAATAAGTATGTCAGTTGAAATTTAAGCAGTATACCCTATTGGTTTAGCAGGTTGTATTGTTGCTATGAATGTCTTCTTATATATCAACCTCTTGATATTTGCTATAAATTTAGTTTTTTATGTGCTTTGTTTATATTTAATATCTCTTTCGCTCAGCATTCATTAATGCGTCACCAAGAATAATATGGCGATATGTGTAGATATTTGACAATATATGGCAAACATATCCTGTCTTTTTTTTAAGCCGTTACCCTAATAATGACGCATGTCCGGTGGCAGACTATAGTGTAAAAAAAAAAACTGGAAGCCCCGTTTCAACCACACAGTGGTTAATTTATGCTATTTTAAACACATTCTAAACACATGTGATGCGATGAGACTAAATTCAGATCAAATTAGATACCTAATATAATATAGTATACAGGAATTAATATCAATCTGAATCATTATTATAGAGGTTTGTTAGATAAGCTCTGCTATTTGACTAATAACAGATAATAATAAATAAATTTATAGATAAGGAATCATACTAACATTTTAGAGATGTTCCTGGATTAAATTGTCATCTAAACTATACATTATTACTATTGTTATTATTATTATTATTATTATTGTATATGGTTTATGTGCATGCAATCCATCAGTGCCTTCATGTATAATGTATACGTGTCTTAAAATGCCGCCAGTCATGTAAAAACTTTGTGTATATATAATATAAGAATCTACAAGATACACCACTAGTACTTTCCGTGAGGATGGGATCGTTGTAACTTGCGCCCCCAATTAGTTTTAATTGTTCTTCTACAGTTTACTACAAAGTGACTGTGGATATTGCTGAATCTGCCCCCAATATATGAGTTTTGTAAACTCAAACAGATCCTAATTCCTCCTCCACCGTACTTTTAAACGCGTCAATGTCGGTAATGCACCTGTTAGTGTACATGTATGTCTAATTAACACTTTACTAATCCCCTTATCATAGGATTGCTCTCTTCTGCCTATGTATTTATTCAGTGTATACTACTTGGTAGTGCAGATTTATAGTATATTATATTACATTACGCTATATTCTAATATATTGTATTATATAATTTTATGATATTATATTACTACAATGACTACCATACTCTCTCGTCTATACTTATATATAATAACATATATCAACATATCAGCCTACATGCATACATGCATACATGTACGTACTGTATGTACGACATAAACTAGAAACAATTCTAGCTATTACTAACCTATGACCAATAAATAGTACGGTACCCATTTTCCACTGGAACTCCATAATCACCCAATATCAATAGCGAGTGTGTGCAATACACTATAGTAGCCAATCCAATACTATAAAGACTAGCATTAGAGGCTTGTATATACAGACTATTGGTCTGTGGACAAGTAACCATCAATGAATGATAGAGAAACTGTATATATGTAGTGTGGTTGTAATCTACTTCCTTTATGTAGTGGTATAATATAATAATTACAATGCTATACATTGGAATATATCCAAGCTAAACAACCTTAATGAAATTGAAAGATTAAATATTGTAGAGTAGTATCATAACATGGTATAGTAATATAGTACAGATAAACTAGAAAACAGCAACATGTATAGCAAGTACGTACGGCAACCCCTATTATATTTACACTCTAAACCTGACCTTATACAGTAACCTAGGAACATAATATCACAGCTCAATTATATATAATACCACAACCACAACTCAATATAATTACAATATCGTATTAGATAAATTTTCTTATTAGACATTCTATTAATACGTAAACTCGACTGAGACGGGAAAAAAAAAGAGCGTCAATGACATAACTATGGAAATATATAATTTATCAAACTGGATAATAAAGGTGCAAGGGATATAGGGTATAAGTGCATGTTATATATCAATACAAACACAGTAGTTTGGTGTTGCTTTATAAGTAGGGTACTATGCATATTACATCGGTATATCGTAGTGTACTATATTGTATTCCATAATGTATAATAAAAAATAATAAAATAATCCTACTATAATATACATAACAGATGTGGTGTCAAAAATAAATGAATTATATGTATAGTTAGTTATACATACGCGCATATTTGACAACAAAACACAATAATCTCAAAAAAGCAGTCCATGTATTGTATTATTAACTAGCATTCATTCCATAAGATTTATTTCTTGGCAGCGGTCTGGTTGGCAACACCCTCAATGCGGGCACGGATATCATCCTGGTTGCCAAGGTAGAAGCCAGAGAGGGGAGAGAAGGCGTTGGCCTGCTTGATAGGCTTAAGGTTCTCATCGAGCTTGTACACCAGAGGGACACCGGTGGGGATGTTGAGGTTGAGGATATCCTCCTCACTGATGTTGTCAAGGTACTTGACGAGACCACGGAGAGAGTTACCGTGGGCGGTGACGAGCACCTTCTTGCCGGCCTTGATGGCAGGGGCTACATCACTGTCCCAGAAGGGAAGGACACGGGCAATGGTGTCCTTGAGGCACTCAGCAGAGGGGAGCTCCTCAGCGGGGACCTGAGCGTACTTGCGCTCGTGAGAGGGGTGGTAAGGGTGGCTGGGGGCAGCAGTGGGAGGGGGGACATCGTAAGACCTCCTCCAGATGAGGACCTTGTCAGCACCGTGCTTCTCAACGGTCTCCTTCTTGTTAAGACCCTGGAGCTCACCGTACATACGCTCGTTCAGGCGCCAGCTGCGGATAACGGGGATCCACATGCAGTCAGTGGCCTCAAGGGCCAACCAGGCGGTCTTGATGGCACGCTTCTGGACGGAGGTGAAGCACACATCGAACTCATAGCCAGCTTTCTACAAAGATAAATAAATGATTGTTAGTGTTGCATTGCAGTAAATATAGACGGATTTGGTATTGTATGGTATAGGTTTTAGAGTGATAATAGGTAGTGAATGGTATTGAATGCTGTGCGAAAAGGAAAATGTGTATGTATTTAACTTTTAATATATCAGCTGAAAAAACCAAGCCGAGAGAATGAAAACTTCGAACAATAAAAATAAAATAAAGCAACAGATTAAGTATGGAAACATACGGCGAGCTCGGCACCGGCAGCGGTGGCCTCCTCAATACCCTTGGTGGAGAGGGGAACATCAACCCAACCGGTGAAACGGTTCTCGAGGTTCCAGGTGGACTCGCCTATTGATAGTGTATGGTTTTAGTACACTGATATATATTCCATACTATATTATATCCTAAAATGTGCAAATTTCTGCTTCGTATCACATTCTGTTTCTTGGATTGTACTGTATCAATAAAACAATACCAGTATGCTATCAACTAATCTCGTTCCCATTCCAAATACATAATACACCATAGTAGATTGTGTCCCTGTAGAGTAATAGTTATTGGACTGTGATGGTTGACTGTCCTCTTAACATTGACTTTATGCTGAAAAAGTACTGTGTACATGCTTTTGAGTGCTCGGAACTAATTATTATACGGAAAAACTTTCGATGAAACATCCAATGAAATGCTTTCAATATAAAGCAAAATAACAAAAAAGAATAAAAAAATACGTGGGAAAAGGACCAATATAAATTGCTATCAAATTACAAGTTAATTTAATTTTAATTGTCGGTGTGAATAATCATAAAACATTTCCTAGCACGGAAACTTTTAAATGTTAATATTCAACTCACCGTGGCGCATAAGAACAAGTGTGTAAACCATTTTGAACGTTAGAACAAGAATGTACTAAAGGATTTATTAAATCGAGGTTGTCTTATATAGGTAACAGGATGAATAGGTTAACCAGTAAATATTCCAGATTATGCCTAGCCAATAGATATGTGCCAAATAGGCATCATGCCTAAATACGGGACTACCATATATAGAAACAAATAGGTTAAATCATGTGCCAGATATTGTGTTACCCAGTCATATGCATTATTTAAAATGATTTAATATTGAGTGTTCAGCTTCAATACTTTGATTGTTGTTAATTATTATTTAAAATTAATACAAAGTAGTATTACCATATTTATTTATTTATTTTTATTTTTTATTTAAAAATTTGGCGTATTTTTTTTTGTTTGAAATTCAGTGGTATAATATAGGTTTTATTCAATTAATTGTGTCATTTTTATGTAAGCAATTGCACACGACATTTTCATCTATCACGCATGCGTACAGTTTTTCGATTGAATGATGACTTGTGGATGTAATGGGATTTTTAACCCAACTTTCCTAAACACTAAATACATCACTGTATTTACACTATTATAATTCTAAAAAAATAAATATATATAAAAATAAATGGTTTCCTTATTTATCTAATTTAAATTAGTTTGTATGTTATAACAATCACATGTATAGCACTATGTCTCACGTGCCAATTTTCCACATCAAATACCTCCATATTTAGGTTATATCTTTTTATTGGTTAATATTTTTTATTTTTTATTTTTTAGCGCGAGGTTCATTAATGGCTTAGCGCTTAGCAACTTGTGATTTATATCTAAATATTCTTAGTTTGCCCTAAAACAATATTCTCATATTTATTTTTTAAAATGAAAATAAAAAATGAAAGATTATATACTAGGTTATTGATATATATTATACCATTTTGAGTTATAATAACCAGATTATATCGTTTATTTAGGACCTGTGCCTGCTGCTATGTATGGCTGCAATAACAAAACTTGACATTATCATGTATTAAATGACCATGTTATGTTATGCTTATCTGATGTGGAGTATATTATGCGTATTTCATCCAATAGGTCGCGCATTATTTGCAATTTGGGCAGCTGGTGGTTTCTAAGATATAACAAATATAATATAATATACTCAAAAATGCATATAAAAACATCAAATTAAATTACATGATTGAAATGACCCACATTATTTCCCACAGTTGCCTACACATCTCATTGAGCGAAAATAATATATTTGTTACTACCGCGGACTTTGAAAATATCTTTAACAGACCATTTTTTTTTGGTATTGTTATGTTTGCTTACATTTATTTGTAACAATGATTTGTCAAAGAATAATAAATCATGGTTGCCAAAGAAGTGGTGATTTGAATGCCAATTTTTACCAGGTCCGATCTACATTGACGTATACAACTCAAGTTATCAGTAATATTTTAAATCTGTATATAAAGAACGGGTGCCCAAAAAGCACTCAGTTGTGTCGCTATAAGGCTATTTATTGGAAATAAATCTAGTATCTGTTGTACTGCGTTGTCTCCTGCACTAAGCTCCGAACCAATAAGAAAATTTCATTATTCACAAGGATCCTTAACTAGGAAGGAGCGCTTTTTCTATCTAACAATAAGCGAATATAATGATAATAAATAAATAAAAAAGGTTGAACTGTAAAAGTGCAGTGAACGCTTTGGTTCCAACAAAGGTTCTACTTGGACTAGCTATAATATTATATGGTAGATGCCCATGTAAATATTTCTGTTAACTACTGACCATCTTATTCCAATAACCTTGGACTGGGTTAACTGCCGGGAAAAATACAGGGTGAACCTATTTGTCTTTATGTTAAGCCGTTCCCCTGACAATGACGCATGCCAGGTGGAGAGGCTATAATGTAAACAAAACTAGAAGCCCGTCTCAACCACAGAGTGGTTAATTTATACCATTCTAAACCCATATAATTTGATGAGACTGAATTCAGATCAAACTGTACGCCTGATACAATTTAGTATATAGGAATTAATCTCAATCTGAATCATTACTGCGTAGGTTTGGATAGATAATTTCTATTATTTGATTAACAGCAGATAAAAAATAAATAAGGAATCATTATAGCAGATTACGCATGCTCCTGGATTCGACATTTCCTTAGATATTACCTTATATATTGCTTGCTATTATATAATATACATTCAAACAATAACTCTAATTTTAAATTTGTCTATTTAAAAATGTATTCATTGAATTTTCTCCCTGGCATGCATTACCAATTGTTTAATTAGCGGATTTAATGGAATTACATGTTTGGCTAATATATATATAGTTAGTTTAAATGAGTCAGTGAGATATAACGAGTGCTTGTTCTGCTATTGTGATAGATAATTTACTTAATCAACGGTTTCTCATATGCTCCAAAATCTAGCTCGCTTAGACTGAGCCGATATACAATTTAATATAAATTGTACACCATGTTTATGAACAAAACCACATGTCCGCAGTCGGTCTGGGCCCAACTTACATACTTTACTAGATTTGACATTATCTAGTAGACGTCCAGGAGATTGTTAGTTACAGCATAGAGGTTTAACAATATTGAACTAATCTCATCTCACCACATTCTAGAACAACATATATATGACCATGGTATATAGGTTATAGTTCGAATTGTATTTGTAATGGAAAAGTAAAAGATTTGTTTTTTCTTTTCATGCACACTAATCTCACTTCTAATATCTATTCCGAAAATAGTATGCTAAAAAGACTAATAAGAATAAAAGAGTCAATCAATTATTGTGTATAATACAATATCATATTGTTAACTATTAAATATATAGGATATACCTACTTAATAAATACAAGGACCTGTGAGAGTAGATCTGACTGATAATGTTGAAAATATACATCCAACCATCTCATTCAATCTGGTAAATTAACTACCGTGGATGTGGTTAATTGCGTAGAACCACACAAAAATACAATAAGTAAAATTTTGATTTTTGGTCTTAGTTGAGTTTTTTTACATGTGGTGTATTTATTTCATTTATGATTTAAGATAGGGCATTATAAAGAGTTTTATATAAAAGCGTTGATCTTTTTATTGGCTGTTGAAGATTCTTGACATGTGTAGTGGGAATATAGTTTATATCACCGTCAAGTAATTACTTAACAGCGTTAACATATGCTCCAAGTTCTACAACGTAGAACGAGCCAACCTATAGATCAATAATTTAATAATAAATACAAAAGTGGAGTAATGAAACCCATGTTTCAGAACTCGCCGTCTGAGACCTGTTTATGCACCTTTATGGAGGTCAAGATAAGATAGGGGTGGAATTATATCATTAATAGATGACGGTTACTACAAATGAAACTTACTACATTCTAGAACAATTTCTATGTGACGACTTATTTATTGAGGTTTAGTTGAGAAACCTAACTATTAATTTAAGCCAGCCCTAGTAAACATTAAAGGCATTTGCAAGTTGTTTTAAAAAATTGATACCCCGAGAGTCACATGTCAACTTATAATATTTTTATTAGTAAATTGACTTAGTACCAGCAATTGTACGCGCAAATCTCACATTTATCAAACTAGATGTATATATTATACAATGGCGAAGTTATTCTAATTATTATAGCGTTTACCATTGCATTAATGGAAGTAGCAGGTTTGAGATATGATTTTTCTGCTAGATCGGTCAAGCATGAGCTCAACATAGTATAAAAGTCTTACTAATTATTCTTATTAAAACTGGAATATTTAATTAACTTGGGTATTTATTTATTAAAATGAATATAACTTATAATAAAAATGTCTTAGCCTAACTGTATGTATATACTATATATATTGGCCACAATTCTACACGCAGTAAGTCCGAAAAATAGGCAAAAGAATTGGGTTGCAATCAGTACGGTGGGCAACCGCGGTCCCGCGACTAACTACACTCAGCACTTTTCGCTGATCGGTTTCCCGCCTGACGCAGTACATACTTGCTTAGGGCCCTAGAGCTCCTGGATTCCTCCAGGGACACTATGGCCAGTGCAGTCTTCGCAAGGACGGTCGCACCTATGACTGACCCCTTCCCAATCCAAGTGCCTGCTTAGGCTACAGCCAGAAGCGACTCTGGCCCACAATGATACTTGAAATCAAAGACTATATATACGACTAAAATTGAATTTGTATGGATGATTGTGGTACCTTCTAATTTATTTTAAGGTTTTTAGTGTGGATGCTGATTCGCTAAATACCCAACATCATGAATCCTGGCTCACTCCACCGAATAAACGCCATTGTTAACTGCACATTGTCATATTATATTTTAATATAAAGTCACACATTAATATATAGTTATATTTATATAAACACAGCAAATATTGCCTTTTAATTCTGTGAGAAAAAAACCATTAATATATAATAATAACTAGAGTCTACCTACACTCTGAATTCGTATTTTCTCTGATTTTGATGATCGCTAATTAGGGTAAAAATGTTCAATTCCGGTCAATTAAGGTCAATTAAGAAATTATTTATAAGCCAATCGAAAATCATATAGATTAATCCCTTATTTACTATTTTACTTATTGAAAAGCTGGAAATAGGCAATTTAACCAAATCATGGGTAAAAGATGCTGTGAAAACGCTCAACTAATGGGTCTTACTATAACCAGTAATGAATTATTTAATGAGGTAGATAATTGGTATGCGAATGACAGAAATATGTATATAGTTATATAAAAATATAATGGTTGCAATTATTGATATAGAACTCCTGTTGGTAGACGAAAGAAACTATAAGTACTGGTCAATGTTCCCCCTAATGGGGGAGTGATGTATTCAATAACATACATTTACATAATCCTTACACCTCAATAGAACTCGATAACACCAATACTAGTATTATTTTCAATTGTTAATGTTCAGATCTTTTTCTTATTGAGAATACATAGAGTTGTTTAGTTGCTTTTGATAGCAAAAACAAATATTGTATGCCCACAGACTTAAAACTTCTCCCTGATCATTCACACTATTATTCCCACTATAGCACCTAAGCGTATTAAGACAGGACTCCTTCCTCAATTAGTAGATAATTATAACTAATATAGATAGCCAAGGATAAAACCAAGATACACACATTCTCTTACATCATACTCATCTCAACCTTCCATTGAAGGTGGATTGGAGTTCAGAGCTGCCTCTACTGCTAGTCCAGCAAGAGACACTTTTATATAATATCTAATTGGAGCCCCCGAGCCTGTGGACAAGTCACTAGCACCAACCACAGATTACTATTGTAATTTAAGAAATAGACCACATACCAGATTATAGAGCATATATGTATATTTTTTAATGTTTATTAATGCACATATTTACAGCCCCGGGTATACCAAAAGGCAAAGCATATTTAAGGTATATGTGCAAGCCTTCAATACTCGGGATAAAGATTTCTGAAGCCCATTAGTGGATTGCATAAAATATTGATAACTAATAACTATGTTACTATTGTTGAAACGGGAAAATATAGCTTAAACATACATTGTCTTTATTTTAAGCCGTTACTCTGACAATGACGCATGCCAGATAGTGGACATAGTGTTAAAAAAAATGGAAGCTCCTTCTCAACCGCCTAGCAGTTAATTTATACCGTTCTAAACACACGCGATGTGGTGAGATGGAATTTGGAGCAAACTCTACTTAATATAATATGGTATACCGGAATTAATCTTAATCTGAATAATTATTACATGGGTTTGATAGATAATCTGTACTATTTGTTAATAGCAGATAGCAAATAAATATAATATATATTGTATTTTAATACAAATAAACAAACCAATAAGGAATTATTGCAACTGATTACATGTTCCAACAAGTTGCAATTGAATTGTGATACGTGCTTAAATACGAATTTCCAGCCGAATAAGTGTAATTATTTTTGACTATTAACATACAAGACCTTGATTTTATATTAGTATTCAATCATCAGTATCCTCATTTCCATATTTTGTCTCGTTCGTATTCCTTTTTTGATCTCAATTTTCAATTTCAATTTTGGTTGTTCCTTTGTTTTTGCTTTTGTTCATATTATTTTCCTTTTTCTTATTTTTATTGCTATTATTGTTCTCGGTTAAAATTTTTTTTTCTGAGGTTGGTGTTGCAGTCGAAGTCAAACTAACAGTCGTCATAGTTTCAGTTGCTGACATTTTCCTAATCTTTTTTGAGGTTGGTGTTGCAGTCGAAGTCAAACTAGTGGTTGTTGTAGTCTCAGTTGCTGACCTTTCCTTTTTTTTCTTTTTAGGTTCTGCATAAAACACTAATTCCTTACCGTCCCAATCACTATCATGTAACACACTATACACACGTTGCTTCTCCTTCGGCACGCGCTTCGACACGCGAACTAATAGGTCTCCTTTATCAACCAAATTTTCTTCAAAAATAGTCCCTTCTTCTATAGTGAAATTTGCTGCATCCCGAAGACCATTACTGCCATAGGTGTCCCATATCGAACCTCCCAACCCAGCGTGATTGTTGATATAAGTACCTCCTATAGTGACAGTTGCATTTGCCCGCATCCAATTATTGGCAAAACATGCAGCTCTGTGAAGAGATGATAAGTTAATTAGTAACTTACTATCAATACACCTTTCACTAACCGTTCACACTGTGCTATTACCAATATAACACGTCAGCGTATTAGAGCCTGAATTCCTCCTCAACTAATAAATAATTATAACTAATATAGACAGCTAGAGATAGAGCCAACATACACGCCTTCCCTCACGTCATGCTCGTTTCAACTTTCTATTGAAAATGATTCAGATCTAAGAGCTACTTCTATTGTTAGCCCATCAGGGAACACTTTTATAAAACATCCAATTGGAGTCCCCGAGCCTGTGGACAAGTCACTAGCGCCAGCCACAAATTGCCATATTAATTTATTTAAGAATCACACAAACCAGACATATTAATAGTTTCCAATCGTAAAAATAATACAAGAATGTATAATGTAAGTAGATAAGTTTTATGGAGACAGTATATCATATGGGTGCATATACAGTTACACATATACTTTCATATAAGTTAAAAAATATATATAGGATAATACAAATATGATGGTGGATCATGAAGATAATATCATCTTCCCTCTATCACACCATCTTTTCTTCCTTTTGTTGCCATTCTATGTTTGACTAATGTTACAAGCTTTTGTGATTAAGTATCATAGTGTGGTATTGTACAAATATACTTTTTCTTTGCCCCCTCTCCCCTATACAAGCCTAGCTAACTGGTTTTGCCTTCCACTTGTTAGGCTAGCAAGCACAAAGTATGATATAAGCATATTATAGTTATCAATCCATACCATTCCATATCACACTACCAGGAAAGATGCAACAACACAGATCATTGCCATACCAAATTAGCACCAGAATGTACCATCATACCAAGTAAACCCATGAACAGCCCAGCCCTCCCATGATTTCCTTTTATAATTCATCTACATTATCCTACTGCTATCTACTATCTACTACCTCCTACTACCTATTATTTAGCTACAGTTGATCAACATGACAATTAAATAATTGCTTTATTGCAAACGTATGTGTTTGCGCTCATATATGTTACTTTAAAACCAGTCAGGACTTAGATTTGTTTAGAAGGAATCAACTGAATTTTAATTAATAACACATGCATACCAAAATCCACCCGTTTGTAGCAAAGCCATTATGTGATTAGAATGCAAATAAACCACGACTATATAGGATTACAAATGGGCATTATTTATTGCCTTATTCAGGCTTGTCAAAGCAGATAACTGGGTACTAATGTGATGCAGTTTTTTTTATAGTTTTTGGGGCTTGTTAAGATAATCAAACAAACATAGCCCCATAATAACCACCATAATAACCCATTCTTTAGACTTAGACAATTGGGTTTAAATTACATGATTTATCTCAATTTGGCGTTTCCAAAACTAGATTTAAAACAAATATATCAATCAAAAAAATAAGTAAAAGTAGAACTCTATAGATTTATGTGAAAAAAACGGTAGTTTAAGAGTCACTGTCTTAAGATCTCTGATGAAACTTATTGTAAAATGCACGCGTATAATCCAAAATGAAGTAATTGGTACTATAAGGATCAGCGCATTGGTACCTCTAATATATATCATCATAAGAAAATGCACAGATCACCTTCTTTTAACTATCACTATCAATATCATAAACTATACTTACAAAAACACCAACATACAAACAATCATACAAGCATAAATACACATATAAGTACATATATATAGATATATACATACATAAAGTACCTACCTACTAGCATTGGCCGTGTTATTTTTATAGATCCCTGTGATATGGACAGTGCCGTTTATATTTTTTAGCCACATAACCCCACCACGAGCTCCCCATCCATAATCTATAGCCTTGTTGTTTTCAAATGTACTGTTGATATGTATCTTTGCATACTCTTCAACACTCTCCATACTTATAGCCCCACCTCCTGAGGCCGTGTTGTTGATAAAAGTAGAATTGTGAAGTTCAAAGTAGCCCTGCATGTGGAGTGCATTAAATGAAGACGTTTTAGAAAAAGAGAAAAATAAATAAAAGATAAAATACCAAATATATAGGTAAATACGTGTATGAGCGTATTCATTTATTTATAAAAACATGAATAGGAGGAGAACATAGGTAAATAATATTTCTCCCTTTGACATTCGACCACAATTGTTTTAAGTCATAGACGTTTTCTAAGCTTGCGTTGTATCTTATTATTCACCTACCTGAGATAAATAATTAATGTTGATGGCGGCCCCTTGTCCATGTTCAAATAAATGGGTATTGTTTGCAAAGAAAGTATTGTTTAATGTATATAACCATCCCTGGGCACTTCGTATCCACACAGCTCCGCCCCCCAGGTATCTGGAGGTTGATGATGGCAATACCTTGGTTAAAGGATACATGCGTTTATGACTTAATGCGTATAAATATAGATGAATATATATATGTATTCTTTCAAATAAATGCAGAGAAATATAAAACAACATAGATATATTCATAAAAATAATGAAAAATATACAATAATAAATAAATACTTATATAGCATAAAAAACAATTATAACCTTAATAATTTATGCCACATCAGTTTATGATTTTAAATATCTTTAAAAGGTAATAACAGATGAATAGTTCTCATGCAATAAACAGTAAATAAGACCACACTAGAATAATATTTAATAATAGTTTCTAGTTCGCATGCGATTGAAAAAAATAGATTAATACCAATATATTACATGGACCATCTTCTAATAGTACAAAAAAAGCCATAATAAATATAGATAGTATGTTCTGTACTGAGTTCTATTTTCTGAATGATGTTCCTATCTACTACTAGTTGATCTAGATAGTTATCACTAGGTAAGACATA
Organism: Ichthyophonus hoferi; assembly: GCA_002751075.1. Taxonomy (NCBI): domain Eukaryota; class Ichthyosporea; order Ichthyophonida; family Ichthyophonidae; genus Ichthyophonus; species Ichthyophonus hoferi. Next base: position 20,492 of record NAOQ01000003.1, read on the forward strand.
AGTTAAAGCTCTTGTACGTTCTGCTTGCAGTGCATACAATTGCTCGAAGTTCAAAAGTGCTTTATACATCTTACCAATTAACTCGCAATACGTAAAATAAGTAGGATGTAAATTAATGTGATTATAAATAAGAAATATATAATTATCATCTAATAATTTAACAATACCAGGCTTGACTAGTTGGCCTTCTAGTTACAACTTTGATAGATATAATTCCACTATCACTGCTTGAGAATTAGAGGACATAATATCAATATGCAATATGACGTGTAAATAAATTCCAGAAATGATTTAACTAATATAAATAATTTTTTTGACTTAACTAAACCGTGTATTTTGAGGACTGAAAACAGCGAGTTACCCAAATAATATCATGATGTCATAGTTAACTCCGTAGCAATTACTAAAGTCAACAATATAATACATTCAAGGTGAAGTGAGGAGAGTAATAAAGAGAGAGAATGAGAGAAGAAGGGATATATATTATATTGCGCTGCATGGTATTGTATATCTCATTGTATAGGGGAAAAATGTCAAAAAATAGAGAAAATGTATGAGCATAAATATTATATTTAGCTAATATGATTGTCTGATATTATAATGATCGTAAACATAAATGGTGATTTGTTGAAAAATATAAACACATGTAGATGTACTTACTATATATATATATATATATATATATATATATTCAGATCATGTATATATTTTCATAACGATATTTATCTTAACAGTTGGAAAAGATAAATTGTGTGATATACGGGTAAACTAAAACTGTATTTAATGAATATCTACATAGTAAAGAAAATAATAAAGATTTTAGACATATATTTAGACGCACGTAACTATTATAAATTCCTGGCAAGCCCCAGTAACTATACCAATTTTTACCTCCAATTCACATAAACAACTTACCTTTCTCCACTATTTAGAACAGTGTTGTTGACAAACTCCGAATCAAGAATTGTAAACCACCTGGTACCAGCAATAAATAGCACTGAACCTCCTAAGTCGTTTGTTCGAAAATTTGAAAATCGGCATCCCTGAATGAATATATCAACGGTAGTGTATCCATCAACCGGGTCGATTGGTGCAGTAGCATTCTTTGTGATATTGGACTCCAAAGGGTTTGCAGACGTAATATTAATTTCCTCTAGCTCCTTGGTGCGAATAACGGAGTAATTACTGGGAAATATTGATTAAAGCAATGAATATTAGACAGGAGTATTTTATTCTATTACTAGATATTTTACGTGAGAACCCTGGTTTTTTATTATACTTACTTAGACTATTCTTTATTTATTGTTATCACATTTTAAGTATCGTATCATATTTATCAATTATTTCAATAGGAAGGTGCTGGCAATCACTGA
>NAOQ01000003.1:34206-51742 GCA_002751075.1 Ichthyophonus hoferi
TATCATATCATATCATATCATATCATATCATATCATATCATAGAATGTCATATTCTATCATAATACCCCATCGACTGACTCCCCTCTAATCAAATTCTTCAGATGAAACTACTATCAATCGATTGGTGCTGCATCATCAGGCACCTACCAATGATATTCTTAAGATGTTGACGGTTATTGAAGGAATGATAGAGGAGAATATTACAAAATCTTGAAACAATAAAGTCCCAAGATAACAAATGTGCTGCAATGATAAAACATATGTACAGTATAGGTAAAATACGATTGGATGCAAGAATCACAAATTAGCCATTGATCCAAATATATCAACGCTTGGGTCAGAATCCTATTTAATCAACTATGATCTTGACCAATAAATTAATCTTGTCATTATCATTCAAATCAAAAAAGGTCGATTCCAAACTCAACAACTGTTGTAATCAATTACTACTATTATTGGTCACCACAAGTCACTACTCTGATGGTAATCAATGAACAATCAATCAGAGGAGTACTGATGAAAACCGTCACTGAGGATAAACATAACTTACCCAGTCTTGATTTTAAGTTCATTTTAAGTTGCTAATCTAACAATAACACATGTCAGGTGGTAGACTATACTGTAAGATTATAAGCCTCATCTCAACCACACACTGGTTAATTTATACTATTCTAAAGACATGTGATGCAGTGAGACTGGATTCGGTTCAAATTGTATACTCAATCTAATATGGTATACAGGAGTTAATTGCAATCCGAGTATTACTACGCAGGTTTGATGTACAAATTTTCTATGGCCGTTACATGTTAGCCAACTAATAAATAATACTTAATATTGATTCATATAATATGGATTAATATCATATCATATAAGAAATAAATAGAATATATTTCATATTGCAATACAAGACAAATAAATAATCAAGGAATTGTTACAATAGATTACACATGATCCAACATTCTGCTTTATAATATATTATAATAAATTTTGCTATTACGATCGTATTATAGTCATTCGCTTTGTTGTTGTTATTATTATTATACGTCTATCTAGTGGATACAATAAAATATCATGATAGTCATTATTAATAATAATTATATTATATTATTACCAATAATGCTATTGCTATAACTATGATTCATGTAATATATTATGACAGGGACATGATGGCATTGTCCGTTGCTGTAATTGTTATTAATATATATATATATATATATATTGTTTTTTTGTTTGCTAGTATATATATTATATCTAATATATAATAGGGTAGTATTATTATTTGTATTGTAATTATTATTACCTTCCACCACAATGTTTAATTAAGTATATAGCCTTATACTCATATACTAATCAGTATAGTATATTATTAATTTTAAACTTTTAATACAACACTGTCCTATAGCATTCTCTCTTACCAAATTTAATACTTATGTACCAATTTTTGTAATTCGTTATTAATTTTAATCTATTACTATAGCACTACCTTATGGCGTTCTCATTTTCCCGTTTAACTATGTATATACCAATCATTGTAATTCATTATTAATTTTAAACATCTATTGTCACTCTATCCTATAACGTTCTACCTTGTCCGTTTAACTAAATATATACCTATTGTTGCGATTTATTATTAATATTTGACTTTGATTATAACACTATCCTCTAGCGTTTCCCTTGCTCGTTGTTCATATTCTTTCCTGAGTTCAATCTGTTCCTGCAATTCTTTCTTATTTTTCTGTTTCCTCTCTTCCCTTTCCTTTTTTTCCATTTTCGTTTGTTCTTGAACGGCGATATCTCGTAATACAGCTGCCATCATTTTCTGTATTGTAAGAAATCTTAGAGGACATATCCCAAACTATACATAATATATATAAGGTATGGTATTATGTGTAGAAACAGAAAAAATATAGGTTAAACATAATATACCCTGTCTTGATGTTAAGCCGTTACTCTGAAAATGACGCATGTCAGGTGGAGAGACCACAGTGTAAACCAAACTAGAAACCTCCCCTCAGCCACATAGTCGTTAATTTATACTACTACAAACTCGTGATGCGGTGAGACTGTATTCGGATCAAACTGTATACCTAATATCATATGATATACAGGAATTAATCTCAACCTGAATTATTATTACGTAGGTTTGATAGATAATCTCTATTATTGAATTAATAACCGATAATGAATAAATGGAATATATGCTATACTCGAACACAAATAGGTAAATAACTAAATAATCCATGTAATGGATTAGACATGTTTCAAAAAGCAAACAACCTATACTTACTTTTTTCTCTTGAGTTTGATTATTAGCTACATAGTAAACAATGCCAAAAAGGAATACTAGTGAGCTTGCCAGTGTGGCTTTAGAGTGCCACGACATGATCTTTTCCTTTAATTTTTTAATTTTTATAATGTTAGAATAGGCTCGAATATAAATATGTATTAGTAAACATATGTGTACTAATAATACTATTATAGTTAATAAGCGTGGTTATGGACTGACCTTCATTATTAAATTAAATTATTAAGTATATATAAATGGAATATAGCATAGCTATATACAATAATGGCGCCGCAAAACTTAATAAAGCAAAATAGCTTTTAATAATAATAATAATAATAATAATAATAATAATAATAATAATAATAATAATTGATGTGAACTAGTAATCGTATATTCCAATTGATCACTTTCATCGGGTTCGCAGGTAGTCATGCAGGTGATCGTATATATAATCATGTAAGCAAAACCTAGATGTAGTAACATACACATGATTAGGAATATTAATAAATATATTGCGTAATATGTACAACAATAATGTATGTTTTTAATCCTATTGTTTATTGAGCATACTATAAAATTCCAATATTGGTTTATTGATGTATTATGTAATAATAATAATAATAATACTGATAATAATTACTAAAGTACAGTAATGCGGCTCACAATCAGTATTTGCTCATAAATTCCATTCAAGATCTATCATTGGATTCGCAGGAGGTCATGCGAGTAACCGTGTAATAATCATAATTATAATAACAATATGTATGTTGGGAGAAAAAAGTGGTTAGACTAGTTAACATGTAGCATCTAGGTTGAGCATAAATTGAAAGAGAAGTTTTTTTTAAAAAAGAGTTTTCAAAGCTTACATATACAAAGAACATCATGACAAGCAGCAGAAGGTATCATCTAGTAAGCAAAGAGGATAGAAAGAGGATAGAGGATAAAGCCCTTGAAGGCATATCTGCCAGGGATATAGCCGAGGCTTTAGATTTGCACTATCACACAGTGTATAAAATTGTAAAATACAATAAATCCGGCACAACTGCCGTACCGCTTAGAGACGGAGATAGGAGATCCAAGCTCTCAGCTGATCAGAAACTGGAAATACTTACCTGGGCAAACAGTATCTACCTCCTGAGGCTTTCTGATCTTTCAACGATGGTGCAAGACAAATTTTCTGTGTCTCAACCTCCGCCTTAGAAAGGATATTACTAGGTTTTCATTACACAGGGAAAAATCTAGTACCTGTACCGGAGCGTAGAAATGATGAAACCACAGTTGGAAAGCGTTTTTACTACACTATGCGGTTCAGGGAGCTGAAGCAGAATACTGAGGAGAAAAGCTTGATATTTTGCGACGAAGTTGGATTTTCAGTCTTCTCTCAACCGAAAAAAGGAAGATCCCGCATTGGTGCTCTGCAAATCTATAATAAAGCAGTTAACGGGGAAGACTTCAATGCTTGTTTAGAAAGTTTAAAAAGGATATGTGAGGATAAAAGAATTACTAATACTGTTTTTATCCTCGACAACGCTAGGATTCATCACTGTTCCGGCTTTCTAAGTGTTATTCAGTCTTTGAATTTAAACCTGTTGTATCTTCCTCCTTATTCATCTTTTTTGAATGTTATTGAAAGTGTTTTTTCGGTTTGGAAGAATTTGATTGTTAGGTCAGAATGTAGAACTGAAGCGAAGTTGAAGAGCATGATGAGTTTAAAGTTTTTAAAGATTACATCTGAACACTGTGATAATTTTTATAGCAAAATTCTGGGTTATATATTGCAATCGGAAAGAAGAGAAACGATTATGGAGTGATTGCTATGTATATATTGCATATTGAGTTATTCATTTGATTTTAAAGGAATTATAATCTCTGGAAGACTATATTACATGTCACAGATAGAAAGAAATTTCTTTGAACTGGTAGTTTTTTTACTACAATAAAAGACGTATTTTTTTTCTTCAATTGTTTGTTCTCCTTTTGATCGGGAGCATTTTAATTTTGATTGCGAAATTTATCAATTTGATGGAAAATCCCCATAATAATAATAATAATAATAATAGTAGAAGTATTTGTCGATCGGTAATATATGCTCAACCGTATTATACGGTTCTTAGTAACTATATTCATGTATCATACATAATGTGGTATGTATTGAAGTGGGAGAATATAAGGTAAACCATACACGATCTTTATTTTAAACCTTTACCCTGGCAATGACACATGCCAAGTAATGGACTATAGTGTCAAACAAATTAGAAGCTCCATATCAATCAGTCTGTGATTAATTTATACCATTTCAAACACATGTGGTGTGATGAGACTCAATTCAGACCAAACTGTGTATCTAATTTAATAAGGTATACTGTAATCAATCTCAATATGAATCATGACTACCTAGATTTGATAGACAATTGCTCTACATACTAGTTGAGTAATACTTGAAATACTGATTAATAACAATAAATAAATAATTAAGGAATCATTGCAACTTATTACACATGCTCCGAAAGTATACGTATGTGTATTAATATGTATAGTATAAGCAGTAATCAGTAACTGTTTTGTCTTTCACTGTATCTAGAGCCTAGCAGAAACACCCACAGATGAAATTCCATTAACACTAAGCATTGTATTTTTAATTTTTAGTATAATTACAATTATGGGTGAGTAAATAAAGGTACACTGCCATTCAAGCGAGAAAAATAAAATCTAAATTGCCTACATTCAAAAATAACATCATATAATAAATATATAGCTATAATATATGATTCTCACATCAAAACACATATTTGAACTAGATACTGGCTGGGTATATCTGACGGTACAGTGTCTTGATATAACTAAGAAGCAATCTATCATAATGGTAATAAGTAAAGTTCATAGTATGGTATTATATTATATGTAAATCTAGTTGAGTTATCTCCAGCTCCAAACCACCACTACTAGGTATGGTGGCATAGTATAGCATAGTATTAGGGTGCCCGTTCATGGCACCATTATCGATGACTTTTAAGTGGCCAGTTGGAAATATATTTTTATGCATCACAGTTTACGCCCTGGTCATCCATATATATAAAGCACCAGGTCTCCGGACATTTGTCTTATTTCAGAAAACCATTTTTAAAAAACGAATACCAAACTAGCAATAAGTATAATAATATAATCCTTGGCCGGTGAAAATACGCGTGACCTCCTGGTGTACAAATACAAATCAATCTCGATATTAGGATAGCCGCAACCATAGCAATAAACATAATAGAATAAAATGGCAGACGCTCGATTAAACTGTAATGGGTGTCAATAACTAGAGCCCCAGATCTCACTAAATAAGAAACAACCAATCCTAGTGTAGCTTTATTACTAATCATCAAAACGTGACACGATTACTGGGAATATGATTGCAGGACCTTTACTCGTTCTCAAGGCCGGCGAAAGCATTCGACACGACCGCCTGTTAAAATAAAAACTAATTAGAAATCAATGATCAAAAGGGGTTTAAAGCATCAGATATAAGTGGTTAGCGTTGCGTTACATATATATATCAATCGAATACACCAGCCCTAACTATAGTGCAATATAGACTACCTACCGGCCCAGAGGCTAGCATCATATAATATACATGCTATAGACTACTTACTGGTTCAGGGGCTTTGGGGGCTAGGTCAGGGCGAGGGGCAGACTGGGAAGGTTCAGTGCGGGGGGCACTAGAGAAAGGCGAGAGGTTAGTATGGCTGTTACCTTATAGATCACATTAGAAAAACCTATTAAAACTATAGTTTATTAGTTTAGGAAGGTGGTGGTCTGCCTATTCTTGACCAATCACAAGTGACGTATAAGTTACAACAGGGTGTAAGGTACTAATAATCTACACTCACCAATCAAAGTATTTCACATTATAACCATGACAACTATCTAGGCAGTTGACTAATACATAAACCTACCTAGGCTTCTCATCTCTATGACGTGGTTCATAAGAACGGTTGCCCTCCCGTCTCTCCCTATTGTCTCTATTACCAAAGTGACTATATTCATCCCTATCTGAACGGCGTTCCCTGTGATCATGTTCACCAGACCTCTCGGTAGTGTGTACCTCTCTATAGTAGGCGAAGATATCCGTGATAAACGTGTAGCGGGTGGGTGGGGGAAGGTAATACATTACAAAGTATTCTTGGTGGAATACAACAATAATACACGGAATTAATAGTACACATTATACAATATACAACCAGTGTGTCTGTGTATACTATACTATCATATTCTCTTAACCTAATTTCACATATTTCTAAGCAGGCTAAAGACCCACAATCATCACGGCATAAAATAATTGGGTACTATAATATAATAATATAGTATAACTAGACTCACGGACGAGAACATCCTTGCAGAGTTGTAAACTTTTATCCAATATTTTAACACATAAGGTTAACCAATCCTAGGGTCTATGTCTATTAAGATAAACCGTACACGGAATGAAGCATACGCCTCTACTCTATCCAATAATATGTCTTGCACAGTAGTTTTAATGGCCAATTACAATCGTGTACATTCACGCACACAGAGACATAACATACACATAGTACAATATACAGAACCAACTTACCCTGAGGCAGCTTCCTTGGCCTCCCTGGCAGCCTGACTCTTAAGACGAAGCTCAGCAAGCTTCTTCTCTGTTAATATTCCACAATAGTACATTAGATATTAAATCATACTATACCATACTATATTACATTACATTATATCGCAGTATACTACAATCAACCCTCCAACCCACTAACCAATAGCAGCTTCCTTAGCAGCGGTATCCACGGGTCGGGCCGCACCGAATGGGTTAGACTTAGGGTGAGCCGGAGCCGGAGCCTTCTGCGCTGCTGCCTCCTTCTCAGCCTAGAGAAAATGATTGGTACAATTAAAATACAATCATGTCTCCCGGTAATCCTAACCATTTTTAGTATAGTTAACATGAATAGTTACATACGTCATAAGGCTAATTAATACCAATTAATTTTAATTAACTCTAATTACCTATATCACACATATCCCTATATGACAACACAATTATTCCTTCTCACTCTCTTATACCAAAGGCCTATTAGATAGATAGGTAGATGAGCATACGTTCATACTACAACGTCAGTACCGTCTAGGAAAGTCATTTACATTATACATGTAGTATGTATAGTATCTACTATACAACCTTCAATATACAGATTCAATACTTCACTGATGGATATCTAGATAAAATACATTAAACATAGCAGACCCTGTTTATTATAATGGCTACTAATTAGAGATTATATAATATAATGTGAATAAACAACTGGTCTAGAACGATATATAGTACATATCATGGTGGCTATACTACTACTCTCACTATAATTACTACCCATACCTGTTGTCCATCAGCTGGGGTCTTCGCCTCGGCCACCTCTACTGGGGTAGTGCGTGGCTTGAGGTTAAGTTTACGTCTTTCCATTGGTGCAGCGGCGGGAGCAGCTATGACGGTATTATGGCGTTAGTATAGAGTATATGAAAAACAACTGAACAAGTTATACCAATGTAGCTATACAAGAAATACTAAGCACTACATAGATAACTGTAGGTGTCTACGTATTGAAGATCCTACTATGTCAGAGCAGAATAGTATAATATAATGTCTTTCATTACTACATATATCATAAAGTAGACCAATGAGAATTGCAATTATGGGATAACTAGCCAGTACTAATCAAGGTCCACGTACATCCCACCAATAGTAGGTATTATCTTATGCTATCACATACGGTGTTCAACCTATCTCTCTCTTTCCCCAAAAGTAGTTATTTATAACCTCTGAGATGGTTTAAAAATCTTAAGTCATTTCTTATCGGACCATATATTACACCATATACATATGTGCCATCATGCATTTCAATGGCCTTTGCAGGACCTTCCCTATACAAACATAAATTATGAGATATTATATGCTCTATACTACAGGTATATAAACCGTCATCCTTACCATCACGGTAAGAGGACGATCCACCCCAACGGCTACCTCCCTCAGAGTCTCTATTGTAAGAACTACTAGAAGGGACAATACAGGGTTAGTAGAGGGTAGTATAGTACAGTAGAAAGTAAGACAAGAGGCCCATGCCGAGGGTGTACAAGGCTTTAACATAGATTACAAGGCACCCTTACCGGTCCCTGTCGCCGCCATAGTTGGAGAATCCACCAGATCTGCCGGTGTCACGATCACCTACAAATTGATGATAATGAATGGTTTTAGGTCCATTAGTTATTATTAATTAATTAAATCACATCCAACATTACGTAATATATACGAACACAATCATTGACCATCACTAATTAAAACAATCAAACCAATTACTCACCATAGCTGCGATCGCGATCACCATAACCACTTCTAGATCCATATCTATCATTGTGTGCCTCTACAGGGGGTAGGGCAACGCTCTTGGACCTCCAGTTACCCTCGGACCGACCCGGCTCGCCACTCTCCTCGCGGTGAGCGCCACCGAATCCACCAGATCTCTCTATATATAGACGGGAGGGTGGGTCAGTCATAGCAGGGGTAGGTGTATTATATAATACTATGCTATATTACAAGACAGTGTGCGAAAGGATATCTTCGCATTAACCAGAGTAGATAGAAAACAAAAATAAAGACATACATACAGCTAAGAATGCAAATGTATCTGCAAGTTACTTCATATCACCACCCTGTTATTCATCCTCTGGGCCTAGAGTAGTCTTAATATATACATATATAACACTTACCCTTGGTCTCGGAGACATCTACACGAATCTTACGCTCCATCAGATCCTATGAGAGGGAGGAGCCGAGGTAAGATAAGCAATCCGTGAAAGACTATACTAGGCTGGGTGAGCATGTGTGTTGTACACATGGCTTGACAGTGCATACCATAAACATCTATATATGGTAAAAAATCATGCCTACCTGGCCATCTCCCTCCAGAGCCTTCACCAGCGAATCACGATCAGCGAACTCTACATATCCGAACCCCTTGGGGCGGCCCGACTCGCGGTCCATGACCAGGATAGCATTGACAACCTGTTAGAAAGATCGAATAAGATATACAATATAATATATTAGTAAGTGGTAGCAGCATGTACGTAACTGCCGCTGCAATAATAGCATCATAATGACCTAATTATGACCCAAGTCTCAATCACAGCGGCTTGCAATATATATCCATATCGCATGATTTTAAATTCTTTCAGTTTAATGGATCCAATCACAATTAATGCTGTGCATAATGTAGCTCTTGCAACACTAACTTACCATATAATACACACACACTAGGAATGGTCCCATGCTGATATCCAATTACTTCTGTAAGTTTAAATGTACTTCCAAACAGAATAATATCATAATATAGTACGACATACATCACATTATATCAGGGAATAGTCAGGATTATGAGGTAAGGCCGACTGATAGAAGACTTATCATGCAAGGTGTTTTTAAATCAAATCAATTCTTGGTCTATAACTGAAATAAAATAATACCTAGAATATAAACCAATCCAGTGACCTTACCGAGATCGTAACTTGGATGTGACTGGCAGAGAATAGACAGAGGGCAAGCATCAGGAAAAAGATAAAAACGAGAAAAGACAATAGTAATGTAATTACTAACCCCCCGACACTACATACCTTGCAGCCATTGTCAGTGAAAAACTGTGAGAGGGCAGTCTCATCCACATCCCAGGACAGATTACCCACGTAGGCTTTGAAAGGCCCACTGGTGGGGATCTATAGGGACGGGCAGAGAAGGAGTTAGGTTAGATATACAGGAAATGTCAGCAGCCAGGATATAGTAAGGGTAAAGGAAAACACACGGGCAATATAGTGTCCGGACACTTACAGCGGAAGGGGAGGTACGCTCACGCTCAGGCCTGCTATAGCTAGACTCCCTATCTCTAGAGGGGTAGGCATCATAGCGGCTACCAGAGCTCTGTTCACGTTGCTCTCCATAGCCTAGGCGGGCAAAGGCACCACCAAGACCACTGCTAGAACGGGGGGCATCTTCCACATATTTGGTAGAGGCTGGGGGTAGCAGATGGTATGGGATTAGTGAGAATATACTATGATATAATATAAATTGTAATGGACCAATTGTAAATAAATATTATAATTCCAACAATAGCTAGTAAGTCAGCCTATCTGTAATGCGTTCCCTTGCTTTTCACAACGTGAACAATTTATATGTAGTATAGTAATATCACATAACAATGAGTATAACATAATATAGCATGAATGACTATTAAATGCAAAAAATCAACCCTATTCTTTTGTCGTAAGTCAGGCTACAATACCATCGCTCTATCTCTATCTCTGCAAGCTCGCCACTCTGACACCATACTACACATATATACAGGGTTGGATAGAACTAGTATATTAGTATGAAAGAGCCCAGAGAAAGAAATTTTTTTAAAAGGCGAACCTCGTATAGACGTATTGAAATTTTATTTTTAATTGCAGACTTGACCAAGTGTTATGGGTTAAGGTCTACAATAACACAAAACATACAAGAAGTATCAACTTGAACACAAATTAATTCATTCAATAAATAATTGAGCACATAGTTTTCATCTATATACATTTAAAATATGATTGTATATGTAGATTTAGGTAGCTTTTCAATATGCACTAAGGCCTTTTACTTTTTATTTTTGAGGAGCGTGGTACCACATCATGAATAATTCTTAAGACATCACTCGGCCAGTAGAGTCCCAAGTAGGTGAAAAAGCATAGAAATAAATAAAAAAAAGCATAAAAATCAAAAAAAAGCATAAAATAAAACAGCAAGCATTACTTACGCCCTGTAGGCAGGCTGTCAGTCTCGTCAGCCCATGATGCGCCTTCAGTGGCAGCCATAAAATCGCTCAGAGCCATAGTGGTCCCTTTAGATTTAGATTTCTGTCCTTTCCCCATCTTGCCTGAAAACCACGACCATTAATTAGCACCTAAGTCTGTTAACGAGTTCCCTTTGTTTTTCCTATAAAAAAGGACTTCCCAGTATAAAGACAGAAAGTAAAATTGTAGTTTGAAAACTTGACATTCACTTTTAAAATAAAATATTTTAAAATATTGAGCACTAGTATATTTTAGCAATATTAAAAAGGTGATGCACTAACACAAAAAAAAAGAACACTTACAAAACCTTTAACAATACTATTGAGACTTTAGTGAACTGTTCCTCTATTTTCCGCAGAGATTAGCTACTCTCTCGCGATGTATCCAACTAAATGTTTCATTGGTTAAAGGACGTATCACCGGAACACACGTGTGGCAAATAAACAATAAATTCGTTATTATTTAAAATGCAGTTAAAACTTTATAATTTTGTATGATTGGTTTCAATTATTAACTGTAAATGATTTTGATTACTTATGGAACTGGTCTCCGGTGTCTATAATACTAATATTAATTGATTTAAATAACCCATGGTATTATTTATCATGTGCTTGTTATTCAAAATTGTATATCTTTCATATTGTTGGTTTCAATTATTAACTATAAATGATTTTATTGCTTATGGAATTGGCTTGCAGTGTTTAAAAAATTAATATCTGAACAGGGCTGGAAGTGAAGTGTCGTTATTTTCTAAATGAATATCCAGGAAAAATAGTTTGAGTGTATACCATATATAGTTATATTTACATCTCTATATACACTGTATGTCTAATCCTTGTATATCTACTTATACTAGTCACAACTAGTCAATCAAATTGAAACTTGACAAAATATTTCGAAACATACATCAGCCCTGCATTTGAACCGAAGCTCATTTTGGCGGGTTTGTAAGTCATATTTTAACTGGCCAATATGACATGCAAATCATACAAATATTTTTTTGAGCAACTCATCCAGAAAATGACGAGTAATTACCATATATATATTTAATATAAATAATGAAACTGGGCTATCATACTTTTAAATATAGTATGAGCAATTAGAATTTGTTTATAAATATTTAAGTAAGTCAAAACTAAATGATTAAAGCGATTGGCAATAATGAGCCTATAGAGCGATGTAACGCCTATAGCCTACAGTGCCTGGGGTACTGGGGAGAAGACACGACAGAATAGATCTCCCATAAATAAATGAAAATAAGCCAATATATTTAATATTTAAATTTTTTAATTAGTCTATATTGTTGTTTATTTATAAGCACTTAAATAGAATTAAATTAAATGATTAATCTTGAACTAAACATGGTCTCAGAGGGATGTAAAGGCTAGCTTATATATAGTGTCCTGAGTGCATGAGGCACCAATGACGTCATTAGATGGATTTGCAGAATACCTGGTTAAGGGTTACTAGTTTAACCAGCATTATTATTATTATTTTTGATTTGCTCTTGGATATGTATATATATTTATAATATCATATATAGGTTCTGTTATAGTTATATGTTTCAATAACCTATAATACCGTCACTGACAGAAAAAGACTGTCCAAGGCTATATACCATATACATTATTCTTGGTACTAATTAAACACTATATACTTAATATATAAATATTGCCAGGGAAAAATAATGTATAGCTGTAAGCAATAATTTCACCCCCGACCGTCGAAAATGGTTAGTATTTCTTGTAGAGAGAGAGGGAACATAATATGAAACGTCTGATTCATAGTATACGACCCTACTAGTGCTTAGAGTGTCAACCTTTACATCTATTAACATTATTTTATTTTGAAAATCAAATCAACCTTTGTTGTATTGAGTTCATTGTGGCTGTTGTCGTCAGGTAGTCGGCAAGCTATATCTCTAGCTAGCTGCACTAGAATCTCACGTTGTTGATAGATGGATATAGAAGCTTTTAGTTTCTTTCCCGGCAATGTATTATATGCAATTTATTATACTATTGTACTATTATATGTATTATCTAGCCTTACGTATTACTGTAGCCTGTGTTTAACTTGCTTTTTTTTGTGTCCATAGCGAATTGATATATATATTTTTGTAATATGCTAAGTGTGTTGCCGAGGTGAATCATGTTATTTCCAGCATCACAAATATATAGATTCTTGGCGACTATACTACACAATACCACACTATACTACACTATACTATACTAAACTGCAATATTATCTGATACTATATTATATTTGACATACCAGTTTTTACCCTACCCAGCACAAAGTGACCGTGAGAGGTGTCATACCTACGATCATATATATTAGTATGCATACGTACTATTATACTCTCATAACATACCTACATGCTATCATACTGGAATGCATACTACCCCCGATACATACGTACATGCATGCATATATACTTACATAGATACTATAGTACATACATACATACCATCATAAAAACTGTCATACTATCATACTATAATGCAACTATCATACGTACTATCATACTATACTGCATTCTACTATACATACATACATCCACACATACTACAATACTTACATATATACACACATACACACATACACACATACTATCATACTATACTACATAATATCATATTATCTCATATTATCATGCATTGTACACTTGGTTCCCTGTGTTAGGGTTGTTGATGGCCTACAACATATACTCTACACTCATGATACCTCTCCCCACCTCCCCTTCCCCCCTACAGACTGACGTTGCTGAGCCCTGCCTGTTTAGGCAGCTCAACAAGGAAAAAAACGATCCCCTGTTGACAGAGGATAGTAGTAGTAGTAGTGTATGTCCGCCTACCGATCCTAATATTATTAGGTTTGGAGCCTTTACCTGGGAAGAGGCCTGCTGGTTGCAGAGAAATGAATGCAGTGGTTTAGAGGTAAGGTACTTTGCTGTTAGCAAGCAGAATATCTGAGTAGGTTGTTTAGTGCTTGGTATACATGCTGGAATCATTTAATATCACTGGTAATTGCACTCACTATTACATATATGGTCTGAAAAGAAAGAGTCCGTCCCTTCATTGCCACTTTGCTTGTAGTTTAACATGTACTTATACATATACACTTATATCAGTCTACTTACTTTATTACTTGTGGGTTGTACTTACATAAAGACATATTCGTATTCACCTATACAATTGCAGCAATATATACTTGGAATTATTGCACACCTTTGTGTAAAGGTTCCATTTAACACTATACTTATATATATGCTAGTTCTGATTCCATACTCTCCCTACAGCTTCCAGTGATAGAACATGTGCCTGCCTATACCTGTATTCCTGACACCAAGGAAACTATAGTCAACCCAGTGGCTGTGGTGGAGCCCATTGCCCCCACCTCCGTTTGCAGTGTGGACCTCCCCCCTCTCCCTGCTACCCCTTCAGGTCCTACCCCTACCCCTTCAGGTCCTACCCCTACCCCCAAGCCTAATGTCCCTACTTCCTCTTCTCTCTCTCCTCCCTCTTCCTATCCTCCCACTCCTACTCCCTCCCTTGCCTCTCCCGTGGTCACATCTCATACTACTGCCAAGTCTCTCCCCACTGTTCCTGTACATCCCAGCCTAGCCCCATCCCTTTCAACGCAGCATAAGCCAGACCTAGTACAGTCTGTCCAGGAGGGTAATGATACTATTATTGACATACCAGCAATGGCCGACTACCCCTACTCTCCCCAGAGTCACACGGTAAACCCCAAACCAATCATTGACCAGCATGTAAAGGCGACCAATGAAAATAAAGCTATAAATGTAACAGCAGGGCCACCCACCACCCCATTACATCACGAGAATGGAAGAACACATACATCTCATACCCAAACACAATCAGGCCCGATGGAGAGTCAGATTAAGGACAGAAAGATAACTAAGAATGACAGGAATGAGGGGGTCAGGGGAGAGGGAAGGGAAGGGGCTCTACAGGGCAAGGCCTCTAAGGGAAGAAAGACCGGTAAGGTAGATAAGATAGCGCCAATCAGTGCTGGCCCTGGCCAAGATCACCAACCAAAACTGTCAGATGGATTACCAACCAATCATATAGCATCAACTGGACAATCATTAAAGGCTGTTAGCTCTGAGATGAAAACAGCAATTGAGCCAGAAGGAGCCAATAAGAGAATGACATCGGATATGAAACCTAATATGATTGGTAGAGGGGGTGTACAGACAAAGAGTGGTCAACATGAAGGGCCTATAAATGAGCACCGAGAAGATCATGTAACTTCTCAGGCTATACCATTGGGTAAGCCTACACCAATCACTACAGTGGCTGGCAAGCCTACTCTTATCAAGGATAAGAGAGGCCCTACCGCCCCCTTAACACCAACAACCTCTCCTAAAACATCCCCTGTAACCATGACAACAGAATCCCAATCAGCGTGGAATAAGCCTAATGGTTTAACCAATCAACAGCGTCAGATCAAGGCATCAGGTCATTCTATTGGTCCTCAGACCACCGAATCATCAATGACCCGTGCACCTGTGTCTGGATCTGAACCCTCTACGCCAATGAAAACTCCCCTTATGTCACCAGTAACCATGACGGCATCACCGTCAAGGACCAGTGGGAGCACTCCTCCTACCCACAGATCCGTATCCCGTTCGCCCTCTACTCCTACCATGTCCTCATCCCTACGTACCAAGCCTCAATCCCCCTCTCCCACCCTCTCTCCTCCCAGCCCGGCCCTCTCCTCCCCTGCAGTGCCCTTACATAGTAAGGCTGGTGGACCTGGTAGTGGGTGGGGAGGTCGGTCGCCCCTGAGCCTCATGCACCCCAAGGGGCCTAGTGCCCCCAACAATGTAGTGCCTATGGCCCTAGGCAGCCAGCAGAGGCCCCTGGCCCCAAACACTGTGGGAAGTACTGTGGGGCACACCCCAGCTGGCCCTGGGCCCCAGACCAGCTGGAGCCGTCTCTTCCCTAAAGAGCAGGTGGAACCCCCTGGAGCCTCCAGGCAGGACGCAGGGGAGAGGTGGGTGGATATGTTGTTATGGTATAAGTATTTGTATGTTATATTGTATTATCTTATGTTGTGTTGTGTTGTGTTATGTGTGGTTAGGTGGTTGAAGTCTTTATTTAAACACGGTTTAGTTTCACTTTGTGTGTTTACTATTTTATTTACTATTCAATTTACCATTGAATTGAGTAAGTGGTGCACAAGTAATTTTAGTTATAGCTTTATGCTATATATATTGTGTATGTTGTTTATCACCAGAGGGACACAACATACTGCCATACATACTATCATGCTATTATGTATAGTATAGTATAGAATAATATAGCATAGCATAGTGTAATATAGTATAGTATAGTATAGTATGATGTGATATAGTATAGCATCTGGATTTTTATATATCTTTAACACGCCTCACCCTATCTTGCCATTGGTGTGCCCCTTTTACTTTAGCCAATCCAATCGTATCTACATAATAATTATATAAAATATGTGGACCAATGCTAACACGCGAACAAAGCAGAAAGACTACTGGACAGACTATAAAGAGATCTAACCCTGCATCAGGTTAGTGATTGGTTTATGAATAATGTGTCTGTATATTATTGGTTTAGAGAGATTCGGAATTTTAAAATTGTTATATATATTGGTTATATATATATGCTTGAATATAATATAGTATTATATAATGTAATATAGATATATAGCCGTTTGTATTCTCTAAGGGGAGAGCTAGATTGTCTTTGCAAATAAACAGAAGCCTCCTCTCCCCTTTCCTAGAAAGGAAAACGACAAAGTGTAAAAAGGCTTCCCACACATTATATATGTAGTAGAGATTACGTACCACTAGTAGTAAGAGTAATTATAATGGTATCATATATGATAAGATATAATACAATACATGTATGACGTGTAGAAGGGTCATCGGCGTCGGGTGGGGGCAGGAGGGAAGGCACCAGGGCAGAGTACTAGCAGCATATATACATATACCTATACATGTACATATAACCATACCTATATCTATACTTACACATATACCTATACCTATACATATACCTATACTATCAGATATAATGAAGAACTTCAAAGTAGAGAAGTACTTTACCGCCCTGCCCTATGAACCCCGAGGTCTAGTGAATACAGGGTATATGTGCTACATCCATTCGGTACGTACGTGTTATTGAACACTATTTTAATAAGTAATGCTATAGTAATATGTGTAAGTATAGGGTTTAGTTATAGGTATATGAGAACCGGAGAGAGAATGGTTGATTCGAGCCGGACCAGGTGATAATTGGTACTTTGCGGGTCACGGCTTTGTTATATCTGATATAATTTAGTATAGTATGATCTAGTAATGTGGT
>NAOQ01000003.1:52306-62674 GCA_002751075.1 Ichthyophonus hoferi
GTAGTATAGTATAGTATAGTATAGTATTGTTAATATAGTATGATATAGTATAATATGGTATAGTATAGTATAATATAGTATAATAGTATAGTATAATAGTACAGTATAGTATAGTATAGTATAGTATAGTATAGGACAGTGTAGTATAATATGCCGTAATATAGCTGATAATTTATGGGTCACTACTATAGCATTTGCCTGTTTATGATAATAGGGTAGATATAAATAAAGATATTTATACACCAATGGCGAGGGTAACTAAAAAGCATTGCTATATCTCTATATAGTATTTAGTATAGTATTATATATTCTAGAATGTTATCTTATATTATACTATGTTTTCTCTTCTAAGTTTATACCCTTACCCATCCTTGCCTTCCTATATACCTTTTCCTTTCCCTCTCTCTCTCTCCAGATCCTACAAACGATGATAGGATGTCGCCCTCTTACTTCATTCCTACGAGAACTGAGAGCTCTTAAAACTACAGGCAAGGTGGATGCAGATATTGTAAATGTTAAGAACACTCCTGTACTTGATTGCCTGTAAGTCTTGCACTGTCTTTGCCGGTATATATATATATATAGTGTAGTATAATATAGTATAATGTAGTATAGTATAGTATGTATATGGATATATCCTGCTATAGATTGATTGATTTAAGTATATATTATGTTGATTATGACTGTATTGTATTGTATTACACTATGTTTTATCCTAGTATAGAGTATATCATTACAGCGTGTACTAGTACTATACCTTTACACCTCATATACCCTTACATACCTACCCAAGATATCATATTTGCAATCAACTGGGACTGCATCTGGTTGCAGCCACTTATGTATGCATGTATATATGTGTGTATTGATATTAATTCCTAGTAACTGTATGGTATTCCCTGTATTAGTATCCAGTTCGAAGCTGAGATGAAGCTTGCCGATACTACTGAGACTGGTAATGATTGGCTGGCGTATATGTATTATAAATTTTTGATTGGTGATTTGTAGTACTATTATAAGATATGGTATGATATGATGTGGTGTAGTATAGTATAGTATAGTATAATATAGTTTAGTTTAGTTTAGTTTAGTATAGTGCATGGATGTATAAGTATGCTAATTATGATAATGATTTAATTGATGATTCAAGTAAAATGTCAAAGTAATATTAGATTTCTAACCAGGTTTTTTTTCACATTATTGGTTCTCTACCCTAATCTATTATATCCTACCCTACCCTATCCTATCCTATCCTATCCTCTCTTATCTATATGCAGAAGTGACCATTGGTGCGGCCTTTGTGC
This sequence comes from Ichthyophonus hoferi, assembly GCA_002751075.1. Lineage (NCBI taxonomy): Eukaryota > Ichthyosporea > Ichthyophonida > Ichthyophonidae > Ichthyophonus > Ichthyophonus hoferi. The sequence goes on from NAOQ01000003.1 coordinate 53,611, forward strand.
CTGACATGGTGTATAACGTAGTGCAAGAGTTATGGCAGGGGACTGGTGTGCTGGTAGGTTGTATATTCTAGTTGTGTACCTCTAGACTGTTCCTACCTTATATTCCAGTTATGTACCTCTGTACTGTGACTACCTTAGACCTTAGCAATTATTATTACATCATATTCTTAGTTATTGTGGATATTCGTAAGCGTATATGTATATATATATATATATATATATATAGGTGTATGTATATGTATATGCATATACGCTCACTGTAGACCAGAGGGTCGATTCTGTCATGCATATCAGACTAATTTATATTTAGTATCTATGCCCGTCCAGCCAAATGTGTTTAATACAAGGGTGGGCCGTGATTTAACTCTCCAGTTGTTTTCATATTTTAAATTTATAGCATTCTTTACCAATCATAACTCATTATCTATCTGTTGTGGTGTTACTTTGAGGATACTGGTCCCTATGTGCCGAAAGGGGTCTGATGAACCGTAAATTAGTGATTTTTACTTAGTGGCCCGACTCGGATTACGGTTTGGTTCCAATTTAATGACCCGTATAGGTAGATTGAAGCTCACGTGGGAGAGGCTAATCACGTGTATCATACAGTAGAGATACACTATGTTGTTATTGTAGTGTATATAGTATACTTATACTATGTTGTTGTTGGAGTGTATATAGTATGCTTATACTATGTTGCTATTGTAGTGTATATAGTATACTTATACCATGTTGCTATTGTAGTGTATATAGCATACTTATACTATGTTGCTATTGTAGTGTAGGTAGTGTACCTATAGTATTTGGCTATGGTAGTGTATGCAGTGACCCTGTAACTCACCTCTGTACTACGTGTATTGTAGGGGTGCCAGGAAGATGCCCAGGAGTTCCTTACCTTCCTCCTCGACCATCTGCACGAGGACTGCCTGAGGCTGCTTAGTAATGTACCTCAGGTGCGTGTGTTGTTGGCATTGCTATCTCTCGCATGTATATGTATATAGACTTGTAAACTAGACGGAGTGGTGTATGAGTATATATATATATAGTGCCTCACACTGTGTAGGGTACATAGGTACATAGGTATACGTATATACGTACATAAGTAGATACAGGCCTTATTGTGGTACGTACTCTACCCTGCACTCTCAGTCCACGTCCTTTATAGATAGAGGGGTTATAGGTGGGGAAAGGGAATTTTATTGCTCTTTGTTACTCCAATCATATTGTTCTAAATTATATCTTTGCTATTTTATTGGTTCATATTTTTTCTCTCTTTATTGTATTCTTATTGGTATTTTAATATATCATTTTAACCAATAAGGTGGCGGGTTAGGCTGCTCCATCCAGTCATAATGGGGATACCGTAGATGATTGGGAGGAAGTGGGACCTAAAAATAGAACAACAGTTACACGTCATGTAGGTCTCATATGATTGGTTTTTATTTTATTGTGCATCTTGGTATATATAATATACTGGATTATAGTTACCATAACATAACATGACATTTTATATGGTACTTTACAATAGGTTACTATATTGTATGCTATATATGTGTATGTTTATGTTTATGTTTATGTATATTTACAGGTATATGTATATTATATGTATATGTATATAGCATGTCTATTTCCTCCTATACTTTTATTATTGTACCTATTTTATGCATTTTTTGTTGGCTTCCTTGGGGAGGTCTATGGTGTAATGTTTAACGTTTAAAGAAATTTCAGTTGAAATTATATCTGTATTTATATAACAGAGAAAAATCATACAGGGTTAAACATTAGCACATACAACTGGTTTTTACAATGCTTTTTATTGTTTTTATTTTATTTTTGAAATTTGAAACTAATTTAAAGTTTAAAATTGAAAATTAAAATGAATTGATCCAATTGAGTTACGTATTTAAAATTTTACTCAAAATCACGCTAGAGTATTGTTTGTTTTACAATTCTTTTTAATTTTTTTAAATTAATTTGATTCAATTGGCTTACACACTTTAAAATTTAACCCTCTACTCAGAATCACATTGACGCTAGTCCGATCTCGGCTATCTTTAGTGCACGAATGAGATCCATGCTTAAGATTAATAATAAAAAGCCTTCTGTCACCTACCAACCCTACAACTGCCTGCCTCTAGATATCCAGGTATGTTTTATTTCTGCATGATCATTGCATTGTTTATTTTAATTATGTGTGCCTCGTGTTGGTTGGTTGCCACACACTTAGAATGTTTGGGTTTCGAGGTGCAATTAATATGGAATATTACATGGCACTTGTATTTTGTGATAGAATAATCTGGTATATGTGATTATATATTTTTAAAACGGTATATATATATATATATATATATTGTAATAGGTGTTAATGCCTTAGCTAAGGGTCATAATAGGTCAGAAGATTCACATTTAATTAATATCTTTAATATTTAATGTAGTATGTCTATTGGTAAACCCGGTTAGTGGGAACATACACTAGTTTTAAATAGCCAATTAAAAATCCAGAGATCAAAAAAATGAGGCGGATACATTGGCCAATGTAATAGGAAGCAATGCAATACTACCCTATAGGGTATAGACCTGTAGCACGCTAACCCTGCCTGTCCTCTAGTCCCCCGATGTTAATACTGTCTACGAGGCTCTTACCCATTTGTTTGTCAAGGAGTCAGTAGATGGGGTCAAGTGCCCCAACACCAAACAGGAGGTAGGGCCCTATATGCATGTATATGTATGTATATGTATGTGTGTGCATATATCATTCACTAGTACCACTTAGCTATCTTATATGTACTAACGTAGACGTAGACGTGTTCATTAGCATTGGCCCATCTTAACACTACTTCTAATACTATATAACTTATAACACGTACATTACACACTATACACTATACACTCCACACTACACCCTTGGCCCTACAGTTACCAGCCAGCAAGCAGAGTGCGCTAGAGGAACTACCGCCTGTGCTAGTGCTGCATCTTAAGAGGTTTGTATACGATACTACTCTGGGCGCCACCCTGAAGGTCCATAAGACAGTGGACTACTCCCTCCGCATGGAGATTGGCAAAGGTATGTTTATGTGTATATGCACCCAAGAGAGAGAGTGTTGTAGTCGTGTGGTCTATGTATAGGCATCCAACAGGGGCCATATTGCGAGTATACCAGTATAATACAAGTAATGGTTTGATTACCTTACACTGTAATAAAACATGCTCTACCCATAATCAACATGCAACAATATATACATATCATATATACTGCATTGACATGCTATATTTTATTAGGCAACCGTGCACTAAATCGTGCTATAAAACTGATCTGTTATCTCCTCCCCTCCAATCCTTCAGATCTTCTGTCTAGTACGGCCCAAGGTAAGGTCTCATTGGAGGGCAGGACCTACAAACTATATGCTGTAGTGTACCATCATGGCAATGTAAGTGGCTGTCATTTTTAAAAAAAATCTTCGTGGTTGTGAATTTAATGGTGTCTATTGATTGGACTAGTGTGTACCCTTCCTATTCTACCTAGAGTATTTATATATTATACCCTATTAATACTATATATATACTTGTCTTTAAGATAGTATTGAATGCATGCATGTAACCGTACTAACCCTATCTAGGTCCGAACTTCTAATAACCTTAAAATCCAGTATATATATATAGTTAAGACCGTGTGATAGTGTCACATGCCGTTCAGTTCTTGCTGTTATTGTTTTTGTTCCGCCAGCAGTTGGTTTGAATCAATTATACCTGGTCTGATTTTATGCCCGAACCTATATCTATACTATCCTATATCATACTATACTATACTGTATTATACCGTTGAAGTCAACGAACATGGACGCTTATCTTACTCTCCACTATCCTCAACAGGACTCCAACGGTGGACACTACTCCAGTGATGTCTTGATGCCTGGTAAATCAACATGGCTACGTTATGACGATACAGATGTGCGAGAAGTTAGTCCCCATGACGTCACCCACCCTATGCAGGGCCGAGATACCTACCTGTTGTTCTATCAAAGAGTGGACTTATGCAAATAGATACGATGTTAAATAGATAATAGTATAGGTTGTCGTGATTACCGCTTGTGTTTGTATGCTTCTGCTTGATGGTCGAGTTGTTAGGCTGGGTTGTTGTACAATCTGCTCTAAACAAAGTTATGGTAGTATATTACATTATGTTTCTAGTTTCTCCTCATAGAACAGATAACCACATAACATACAGCCCTTCAATTATATACGTACATGAATATATACAAAATCATTAATTTTACCGTAGTAGTATAATGCACATATATAAAAACAACAAAAACTACACATGAAAACTCACTAAAAATTTCAATAAACACGTCAACGCATGTATACATGCATGCCATCGTATATGTTGTACAGATAATAAACAAGTGGTAGATTTGGACACTGAACTGAGGCATCTAGATATACTACTCGATGATTAGGGTATCATTGTATGCTTATACATGTACATGTTTATTATTAACATGAGTTTACATAGTACTTACGTAGGATGGCATATAAATATAATAGGGTAAGTAAGTAGGATGGTATATAGGTAGAGTAGTACATGATAGGATAGGATATAGTAAGGTGATGTATGGGGAGGATACCGCATCCATCTTTTACAGCAGTCTTGGATTGCGAGCAAAGAATCAATAAAAATAAGAGATGTGTATGCAGTCTCATTGTGGTTGCAAATGGGGGTCCTGTTACACGAGAAGACCTTAATACACACAACATGCTACAGTATAGTATAGTATAGTATAGTATAGTAGTATAGTATAAGATGTGTAGCATAGTATGGTATGCTATGGTATAGTGTGGTATAATATAGTATAATAAGGTATAATATAATATAATATAATATGGTACAGTTTAAGATAGTATAGTGTAGTATAGTATAGTATAGTATAAGATAGTGTAATATAGTATAATATACTGTATATGATCGTATAGTATAGTATGGTATAGTATGGTATAGTATGATATCGTATGGTATAATATAGTATAGTATAGTATCGTATAATATGGTATGATATAGTAGAGTTTAATAAAGTATAGTAGACTGTAGATGGATTAACAATCCAGTAGTGATTGATTAGTATTAATCTTTGGCGTTTGTAGTCTAAGAAATCGTATTGCGTATATTTAACATCATATCTTACTATACATATATGCATATATAGCATTATATCTTAACTACCGAATCATATTCACATATATGCTTATATATAAGTTGCCATCAGGTGAGACTAGTAAGGTGTATCGCTTCATGTTTTAATTATTACGTTTGACCTTAATAAGTTCTTTGATTAGTCTTTGTCTGAACCCAACCTTTACATCACGCTTAGATAGATCATCCCTTATTAACCTTTACTATTCTTTATTATTCTTTATTAATCTTTATTATTGCAATTACTTCTATTCGTTGTTATGGAGGGTAGTTTTCCTTATTATTTTAAAAGGAATTTTTTGGTAATTATTCTTCCGATTAGTTAGTGACGAAGATGTCAACTAGTCTAGAATAGTCTTTATATGGCAGCCAATTAGAGCTTTATACATAGGCATATTGGTTCCTCAAGAATATTTATAATAAGTGTCAACGCAATAATAAAGTTAATGCTTCAATTTACTCCTGAACATTCTAATTAGCAAAACTACATAGGCATGGGTATGAAATCTGGTTAATCTTGAATCAAACTTCAGATTTACCAGTTTGGATCTAGCTTCCCTTGCAATTAACACCCATAATAATAAGAGAATACGCTATGGGTTAACCAATCAAGAGGTATTAAGGATATGGGTTAAAATGAAATTGTTTTTCTTCTACTTCTGTTCTTTTTCTATCTTCTTCCAATCTTATTTATACTATGTGGGTGTTAATCGATAGTAAGATAAAATGCAATTGTATTTTTACCCGGCTAGAGGACTAATTATATTTCCAAGAGCCAATTGAGCTATCTTCATTGGTCGATTCAGAGGGATTTCCCGCGCGCATCAAGATAATGATCGTAATTGAGATTGTGTCGTGCTATTTTTAGCGATCGCAACAAGGAGCAAATATAGCAAACTTCACGCCCAGCAGACAAAAGCGCATAAAAGACGTTTATTAGTTCAAGGAAAATTACAGAAATTTACCGTGAACAACGCTAGTATCTTTTTAAGAATATTTTCAATGTATATGTTTTGCTAGTACGGTTTCTAGTAATTTGAGGGGTTGCCGATGATTAATCTTAATCTTGCTTATCAATCGGTAATTGCCACTAATCTTATTTATCAATCGGTATTTAATATTAATCTTCGATCTACTTGATGGAATGTAATTATCTCTATAAGGATAAAACCAATCAAAGTGCTATAGCGCAATAATTCCCCAATCCTATATAGTACTATTTAGCCTTTATATCAATGACATGTGGCATGTGAATATATAAAGGGTGTATTGGTGGGATAATACATGCTTATCAATACACACTTCATACTTAATGTACATTATACTCGCACACTTTACATATATGATACGAATTTACTTACTTACCATTGTCAATAACGTAATCTCACAGTAAAGGAATGCACAAGAACATATATGCACAAGAACATATATATACCGATTGTATAGCTATACTGTATATAAATACAAATATATAATATAATTAGAAGTGCAGTAAATTCTGCTTATAAAAAGTAAAATGGAGGGCGTTACCCTGCCAATCACTAGTGTGTTGGAAGAGCTGGAGAAGATAGAAACCAAGGCACAAGAGGTATTATCTCTAGTTGAGGTAGTGAAGGGGATACTAACTAGATTAAGGGTGGAAGAGGATAGGTTGAAAGAGTTGAGGAGAGAGTTGGATGAGGAGAGGTAGGTGTATGTAAGCTGGTTGTATTTTACACTGAAGAATATCCTATACATCTACACATACTGAGCAGTATTCTATTGATCTATATACTTTGTACTATTCCATTTTTCCATATTTGATATCTTTCTATTGATCTATACATTGAGCATCATCCTATTTATCTATATATTTGAACACTAACCCACTTATCTATACACTGAGCACTATTATATTTATTTATACAGTGAGCATCAGCATTGTAATAGTTGAACACTATTGGCTAATGATATGATAGTGTTATCATTGGTCTTATCTTATAGCTATAAACCTATAGATCGTGTATCAAGATGTAACAGATGGCTCCCTATAATACTTTGAGTTGTAGTGTATTATGGTATGCTGTATTATAGTACAATACAGTATGTTATGGTATATTGTATTGTAGTATATTGTATTATATTATAATATACTATATTATATTATATTTATATTATGGTATGTTATGTTATGTCTTGTTGTACTATAGTATGGTGTATTATGTTGTTATATTATAGTATAGTATATTATGTTATGCTCTACTATATGATATGATATTATGACCCCTTACTCTTATCCTTTCACACCCAGGGCCCATTTCTACAAGGAGCAAACAGCAGTAGCACAACAAAACAGCGAGGTTGAAGATGTAATCCCACTGAATGTAGGTGGTACAGTGTATATAACAACTAAGAAGACCCTGTGCGCTATCCCCGACTCTCTCCTCTCGGCTTGGTTCAGTGGAAGACACCACCTCGTCCGTAACCAAAAAGGCGAGGTTATCATAGATAGAAACCCTACTCTCTTTAGCATTATTTTGGATTACCTACGTACAGATGGGCAACATATACAAGTACCAAAGGATATAGCTGAACGACAAAGACTGCAGGAAGAGTTTGATTATTTCCTTCTGCCTTGGCCTTATGAGGTCATTGATAGAGCCAAAGCACATACATTACAGAGTATAAATGTAGGATCTGGTGGTAGTATTCGTGATATGTTCATAGATGGTTATGAAACCCTCCAATTAGATACAGAAACGGCATCTTTTGACGTAAAAGCTTGGGTATTGGATAGGGGTCATCTATGTGGACGCACAGAGACTGGTGTTCGAGTGTGGAATGTTAGATCTGGCGAGTTGATGTGTTCATGGCGTCCAAGGGTAGAGACCCGTGAAGATCATTCTAAAATTGTCCGTTTCGATTACCCTAACATTGCCATTATGAAAACTAGGACAGCCGTATTGATATATAATGTGGAGAGAGAGATGGAAGTAAGAGAAATAGAGGTTCCCTCAGCAATGTACGACTATATGCTAGCTGCAACTACTCTGTTTGTACACTACTATGACAATGAACAAAATGACTTTTGTGTGGCTGGATTTAATATTGCCACTGGAACCCAGCTGTGGATCACTGCAGTTTCATGCAATGTGACTATGACCGTTCTGAGTAATTTTCTGTCTGTAATGCCTTGTTGGGGGGCCAGGTGGTGTAAACTACTGGATCTGACCATAGGGAATGTAGTACTGGAGGTAGAGACATCTCCCGGAGGCGGTGATATCAGCTCAGTGATTACGGATGTTACTGTATCTGATAGTATGCTGGTGGTGCTATGTCGTAGTATGACCAGTAAGATGTGGGCTTGGCACATTGAAACAGGAGAACCATTGGCTACCGGTGTAGAAATGCCATTGGATGGCACCACCCTTGCATCGAATGTGATTCGTAGTGGAGATGTAAGGAATTTTTGTTTCCTTTCACGGTTCATGGATAAATTCTCTATGCTAGAGGTAGCACCGACAAGTAACTGTCTCCTGGAGATGAAGTTGAGTGAAGCAATGATGGTAGAGAGGGATACAATAGGCGTACAAGGCTCACTCGCGCTATCATGTTATGTTACGTATGATATGCTTGTAACTTTTCATAATGGTGGGAAGGTGGTTGCATATTATGCCAAAGAGCAAAAAGGTACAAAGAGAAGAAGAGTGGAGTAGTTAGTTAGTTATTGAATGTTGTATCTACTGAAATTGTTGTATTATAGAGTTACTGTATGGCATCACATCATATTATCTACCACTTGTACTAATTAAAACATGAATCTGTGATTGATGAATAAACCCCAAATGCTTGTGCAGCTCGCCTTGCATGGCACTACATGATATTTTGAATGTTATTATT
>NAOQ01000003.1:84734-102231 GCA_002751075.1 Ichthyophonus hoferi
GTATGTATGTATGTATGTATGTATGTATGTATGTATATATGTATGTATGTATTTTTATTTTATTCACACGTAATATATTATAGCTTACAATAATCTATATACTAACAATTATTGGATAATTGAAAATAATTGAAAATAATTGGCACTATTTAAAACCTATTCAACGTATTAGACTACAGGATGTAGAACATTCCATGATATCAAGCGGGCTAACATCATTGGATGGTGCATGGTTACCCCTAATTGAAGCCAATGCTCACTTAGGGTATTTACAGGGGACTTTTGGTATTGTAATGCCCTTCTCGCTTGGTGTTATTGGTTTATTTAAGTTATATATTAGTTTATGCATGATTTTGTTTGGATAAGATGTTTTACATTTTATGTAGTGTTATAGTAGTTTGTAGTATAGCATACTCTATTATATATCTTATATTATATTTTACATATTATAATACATACAATATCCTATCTTGTATACTCTATATTATATTGTATCACACTATATACTAGCTTATATAACATTATATTTTACTGAATACTACATTATATATTATATTATATAATATAATAAAATAAAATATATTATAATACAAATACAATACAATTAATACAATATAATTCAATGCGAGCATATGCTCCAAAAAATATGAACCTAATGCATATATATTTCATTTAGACAAAGCAATGAAACAGGCTGTAGCAGTGACGTCACGTCTGATGGCCATGGGTGTTTGTCCAGCCATGGCATTCTCTACCCTTTATGGGACCATAGCATGCTATGCAGGTAGGTACAAGGCACCTGTGTATGTAGGTAGGTAGGGAAAGAGGGTGGGTGGTGGGTGGGTGTATATATATATGTGTGTGTATGTATATTATATTATATTATATTATATTATATTATATTATCTTGCATTGTAATATGTTATATTCTTTGATAGTATCTTGTATTATGCAATCTATTATACTGTCTGCTATTGCTCTCAGAGTGTATTACCTTTTATATCAACGTCATAACCTATCACACCCTCTTGTAGTCCATGACAACAGGTTTGACATTATGTAATCATGCGGCATGCCTACCAGTAACCCTATAGCTTTATGTTATAATATTTCATTAGCATATGTCATATTAATTTATAGATACCATTAAGCTTACTTGTGAGCAGACCCTATTATTATCTTTTATTACCTTACTATATATGTTATATTATAACATAAGCTATGGCGTCATATTACCTTTTACTTCATGACATATGTCCTACCCTGCCCTATCATACCAATAGCCTAATGCCATTACGTTAACATTCGTCATAGATACCAATCATTCAATAACATTAACATGCCATCATATCTAATTATAGATTCTACCAAGCCTAAATGCGAGCAGATCTGGATTAAGAAAGTGGAGGATATGATGCAAAGCTATTGGTGTATAGCACCAGCCAATACAAATAGCCACATTACTGATGCTAGAGAAACCCTGTTGTGGGGTCTGTTGAAATGTATGTGGTATGATATAGTATGATAGAGCAAGATAGGATATAATATAGCATAATATGATAGAATAGAATATGGTATAATATAATATAATAGATAGCTTATGATTTGATAAGATGTGATACAACATAGTGTACCACAATATAGCATGTTGCCATCCAATCGCATATAGCCACACACACACTAATACCTATAATTATACCGCTACCTTTTATTACAATAAATCTTTCTCTGCCATTCCCCTTATCTCACAAGCTAATATATTTTCCTGCAGTATGTAAACACCAATCAATTGTAGATGTTTATTTTATAATGAAAGAAGAGTGGAAGATTCCCTATACTCTTAAGATGTATGAGATTACCTTACAGGCCATGGCTGCAATCGACACCTATGACGTCTGTAGACTGGTTGGTACCTTGCTATTAATTATTTATTTTTAAAATAATATATATTTTAAATTATTTTAAATAAAACATTATTTTATATTTATATATTTATATTTTTTAGTACATACGTATATATATATTGAACTATGTTTAACTAAATATATATGGGTACTCAGACGCATATGCATATATCACACCCGCCTCTCCACCATTCCTTCCTTATCCCTTTTATAGTACAGTTATGATCTGTTTTAATTGGACTATTCAGTCATTAAAATTTAATTTCTCTTTCTATTTTTTTTTGTTTTTTCCCTCTTATTCTACTGATTGAATTTGCTTTATCATCAACCCAAACCAATGATAATCTCATTTATTTTTTATTTTTTAAATGACTATTTATTGATTGAAAACATGTCACCTAATCGCATCTATGATTAAAGTTGTTTTTTCATAACCTCCCTTATAGACTGGCTTATAGTTTACACTAAAATTTAAAGTATTTTATGTAACCAATGGGCATATAAATTTGTACGTACTGTAATATATATTGTATATTAATATGTATATACATATATTGGTGACCATAAAGGGAACTCATTATGACGCTTTATTAATTAGCTTATGGTATGACGTAACGTATACAGGCCTTTTCGCCAGTGTGGCGAGATATGGAACGAGAGATGGAAGTGCCTGCCAACACCCCATCACTGTCTACTACAGCAGGGATAGCATTGCTACGGTGTGCTAGGGTAGGCTGGTTTAATGCAATATTGTATATGTAGTAGGGATTGGTACGGTGTAGTATGCTATTGTACTATGTTGTATGGTATAGTATGTTATTGTATTATATTATAGTCTATTGTAACATTGTATATTATTACATTTCATTATATTAAATTTATTCCAAACATACCAACAATAATAATCTTAGCAATAATAAAATATTAATCTATTAATTTATAAACTAACCACTCAGAGTATCCGGTCGCCTGTCAGAGCAATGCGTGTATACAATTGTGTACCGTATAATACTAAAATTGGCAACGAAACCCTATTCTCTGCACTACTAGAGGTAAGTTTAAAACCAATGGTTTTATTTTATTGGGTTGGCATCATGGATTATTTTCATTGCTTTTCATTGCTTTATACAATTGGATACTTCAATGTTTTGGTGTATTATATTATAGCTTGAGTATAGTTATAGTATAATTTAATGTAATATAATATACCATAATGTAATATAACATATACTAACCTACTATCCTACATATTAACTTACTATTGTATATACTAACCTACTCCTATACATACTAACTTACTATCCTATATACTAACCTACTATCATACACAATAACTTACTATCCCATATACTGACCTACTATCATACATACTAACTTACTATCCTGCATAATAGCTTACTATCCTACATAATAACGTACTATCCTACATAATAACTTACTATCCTACATATTAACTTACTATTCTATATAATAACTTACTATCCTACATACTAACCTACCTTCCTACTATACTGCCATTCCAACCTAGGGATGTCGTACAGATAAAAACTATACACGCCATGTTCCCCAACGACACTTTGAAAAGGCCTTCCATAATATGATGGCCAAATATGAAGTGAAAATGTCGTCCCGGATATTACTATCAGTTATTCGACACTATGCTGCATGGGTTAGTATATATGTAGGTTTGTGTGTATGTATATATTATGACCAGTTACAAGGTAATAGGCCCCCTGGTTAGTATGTGTGTATATTGGTGATGCATGTATTACCACCAGCTGTATATATATGTATATATGGGTATGTGCTTTATACTTCTATTTCAACCAACCATACTTGACAGTGAATAATGAATAATGCTATTTCAGACATACATATATACATATACTATCATACCATATATGGTTACCACAATGGCATCACACAACTGCAATAATAACCTCTACGGCCTTCTCATGTGGCGTTTAGCTATATAATCGACTAATTATCTTTAAAAGTTAAAATTAATTATTATATTATACTCTATTATTATTATTATTATTATATATATATATATATATATAAAGAGAGATAATATTTGATTTCAACAATCACACAACATGATTATATGAACCACTAACGTGCCGTACACCGTATATGACGTCATAGGGCAAGCCCATTAGGGTGATAGGGTACTTAGAGGAGTTATTGGATATGAACGCAAAGGTACAATAGGCTGCATTATATTGTATTGTATTTGTAGTGTAGTGTATTGTATTGTATTGTATTGTATTGCACTGTTTTGTACTTTATTATATTGTAGTATATTATAGAGTATTTTATTGTATTGTGTTGCATTGTGTTGTATTATTTTATTGTATTATGTGATACTATATTATATTGTCTTGTATTGGTTGCATTGCAGTATATTATACTATACTGTCTTATATTATATTATATTCTACTTTATTGTAGTGTAGCGTGCCACATCATAATATATCATACTATGTCATATCCCGTCCTATCCAATAAGGAATAATCCATAATAATCTATATATACATATTTTAAGACTAAGTAATCCTAATCTCTGTAAATCTATTGATCTAGCATCATACATTTGTACCCTGTTTTATCACGACATTTTAAAATGCTAGGCCCCATAATAAAACCGTATTTACATTAAATACAATATCCTATTGGATACTATGGTAAGAGTAATTGTGCAATAATTAATAATTAATAAATCAACCAATAAAATTACCCACTTCGTCTATGTGTACACTAATTAGCCAATTTTAAACCCAATTAAATACATATTAAAAATATCTAAGCACCAATAAGATGTTTTTTAAAAATTATGTACTGTTAGAACTGACCAATTATATTACACAGGATCCTTATGACGTCAGGGAAGGATATAGTACATGTGTGGAGGTATGATAGTCTATATGGGTATAGTTATATTTATATATATGGAAATAGAATAGCAAATATATTCATATATGTATATGTGCGTATAGTTTATATAGTAAATTGCATATAGCATATAGTAGATATAGGGCATACTATGTATACTGCGTAGTATATATAGTGTAGTGTATAGTACATTTAGTGTAGCGTATAGTATATCTAGTGCATAGTGTATATATATAGGTGTGCATATGTTTACATGCCAATTTTGGGGGACTATATTGGAATGCTATTGCCCTAGTAGAGAGAGGGGACCATTATGATTGGTCGATTAAACAGTAACCTGTAGATCAATCTATAATTACATTGATTGATTGGTGCTAATTTTAAGATTAATGCCTTAATACAATAAATGCTATTTATTATATATATAAACTAGTAAATTTGAAGCCTTAAGTCCTATTGATTCATATGACCAATCATATATAATTGTTAAAATCAGTGACTAACTTATAACTATGTTTATAATGTGTGATTGCAATCATGTGCTGAAATTACACTCATCCACAGGCATTAGCTAAGGATCACCGATATGACATGGCTATAATTATACTAAGAAGAGCCAATAAAGATGGTATACAGGTGACAGATTTAGCATACTATTGGCTGGTTAAAAGCTGTCTCACTCATGTGGATGCTGTGGTTATGGATGTAAGTTGTCTGCTAATCAAATATTAAAGCTATCTATAGTATTTGCAGTGTTTATACTAGTTATGTAGTGTATAATGTACATATATACATATGGTATATATGTACATTGTATAGTATAGTTTTTAATATACACAGCATGTATCTGTATATATAATGCAAGTGTTGTCCCACCTCTAATACTAATACCACCTACCTATTCTTTCCTCTAGGATTCCTACCCAGAATATATTCCTACTATGAGTAAAGTAAGTATTATAGTGTTATAGTGTTATAGTGTTATTATAATTTAATTCTATTATGTTATTATGTTCTAATTACACCATGATTCTAAGCTGTTGTACTATAATATTATTATATTCTAGTATTATTTTATTATTGGGTTATAGCCCTCTTGCATTACACTAGCTATGTGGATTGTACATTATACAGTTATTGTCAGTATTTTAAATAACTTCGTTTGTTTTCATTTGTATTTTCTTTGATGCTAACACGCACACATACATATATATATACTATTATACTTCATACATACTATCCTACTATGCTACAGTCATAGTATTTATACATCCTATTATATATCCACATATACTACTGTACTATTATCTTTCTGTGATATTCTGACTCTATTATGGCATCATATTATTACACTCTAACGATACCCTACTTTTATACATAGCACCACAAGACCATATTATTATACTCCTATAATACCATCATATTATCATACTAGTATACTATTATGTTATTATACTACTAACCACCATACTATCATGCTATCATAACATGGTACTATCGTGCACACACACACAGACCTACTTGCTAGGCATGAAAATGTATAATGAAATGCTACGAGTTCATCCTGGTAGTGACTGCCTTGCCGATCTGCAGGAGTATTTAAAACGGCCACATAGTACTAGCTAGTCTTATGTTTACTACGATTTATATGTTATGTGTGGGTGTTGCAATACCTACCCCACCTCTATAATATCCTGATTACGCGTTGATCTATCTATTACTATTCTAGCCAATCATATGTCTCAGGGTTGTCAAACCAGCCAATAACATTAAAGAGTGGTATTCAATAAAATGCCATATCTAAATATGTAATCGGTTTAGATAGGATGATGTATAGTTTAAAAATAACTAGGACCAAGAACACGTTAAACCTCTTTTTGATTGACTTTAAATATCCAATGGCAATGAATTAACTATCCCTGTGATTTGAAGTCTTCGCATAACTTTAGGATAATTTGCAGAACGGCAAATTATAGGCTAAACATAATCTATCTGGTTTTCATTTTAGGCCGCCACATAAACAATGACCTATGCCAGATGGCGAACCGTAGTGTAAACAAAAACAAATGCCCTTCCCACACACCCAGTGGTTAATTTATATTATTCTAAGCGCTTTTTATACGGTGAGACTGAATTCAAATAAAATTGTATACCTAATATAATATGATACACGGGAATCAACCTCAATCCAGATTATTACTACGTAGGTCATAAATGATGCCTCTATTATCAGACATGTCAGCCAAATAATACTTAAAATTGATTAATATCATATAGGAAATAAATAGAATATATTTTATATTCTAATACAAACAAGTAAACAAGAAATCAATATAATGTATTACCTATGAGTTTTATTATTTATTTTTCAGTTGTGGCGGTAATCCAGATATTATTAGGGAAGCAACTAGCCAGCAAAACGTATGCGTTTATTTTCTGGAATTTTTTATATGAAAAACCAAATATAACCATATTAAAGGAATAAGTAATAATTTGGTTGAATCTACGCTAGATTAGGCAGTTCAAGTCATTCAACTCGCGATGTATAATTAGTGGTCGCTTCTATAGTTATTCAGTATCACTACAGAATCAATAGTCCCTGATCAGTTTCAGATAGAACCTTTTTATACTTTCTACATATAATATTATATATATATATATAGAATACTTCATAACCCAGCCTTGGTTAATTAGATGATTATAACTAATAGTTATTTTACCTATATTGTGTATGTAACTATTTTGGACAATTATCAATCATAGTGTTTCAGTTCAGATTGGACAAGTTGCTGTAAACCCAATACAATAACACAATGTATTGTTTAGCAGATCTAGCACACATTGTAATAATGCGCCTAGATAGGCTACATTATAATGCAGCTTATTGGATTACTGCTTCTAATCTAGCTAGAATAAATGCTTTCCATATTGCAGATAAACTAGATACTCCTAAATCAATCTAAGCACTAATTGGTTTTGATTTAATAAGAGAATGATCGAAGTTCTATGTGATTAGAGTGCAAACAAACCGTGGCAGTATGGGATCAGACCCCCTGCTATATATATATATATGCATACATACATACTTATATACATACATACATACATACTTATTTACTTACTTACTTACATGCATGCATACATACACACATACATGCATACATACATACATATATATATTCTTACTACTTAATTACTTACTTACATGCATACATACTTACTTAATTATTTACTTACTTACTTACTTACATGCATATATACATACATACATACATACATACATACATACATACATACATATATATATACATACTTACTTACCTGCATGCATACTTACATGCATACATACTTACACACATACATACATACATACATATATACATACATACATACATATATGTGTGTATGGTAGGCATATAGCTAGTGTACATCTGGCACTTTATTGTTTAATTCCAACTAGTACCCTTTTCAAGATTAAAAAAAATACAATTGTAGTGATAGTATAGTACAATGCAAACGATATAATATAATACAATACAGGTATTGACACCTGATATGTCTCTACCTATCTATTCACTGGAATAGATATAATATACATCGCTTTAAGATTATTCGCTTATACATTCAAAAAAAATGAAAGACAGTATGTTGGTGCTGCCTAACAGAAGCAATTGAAGTTAAAATGCTCAATCTCACAATCCCATTGTGATTGGCTTAGAATCATTTGGTCTCCCACCTGGTTGCCCTACCACCTGTGAAAAATAGCGGTTCGTTATAGCAGATGGAATGCTGGCGGGTCGGTTCGGTTCGGTACGGTCATAGATTAGTCAAGATAAAAACTAGTATGAGCAATATATAGATATGTATGTGCGCATGTGTATATACTGTGTCATTATATCATATTCACCTATGTATATATATCCGTGTGCTAAATATGGCTAGAACATTAGTGCCTTGCATAATCAATATTGTACTTATAGTTACGGTTAATTGGCTCATGATATTTTAAAAGTCTCAGAGAGTGAGATTAGACTATATTAAGAAATAATGGAATGTTAATCGCAGATCGCTTGAACCAACCACTTGAATCGATCGCTCAACAAAGATATGCGATTAATATGCCTAAAAAGAACTAATTATATGATACATCAAATTATATGATATTAAAAAAATGATTCACACTACGGCAGAGTAAGACAGTGTGATATAATATAATCTAATCTAATATAATATAATATGATACAATGACTAATACAACATGCTATACATATACTTACCCTCTAGCATGTACACACACACACACACACATATATATATATATATATAATCATGATCCACTTGTAAGTGAATTCCAAAATAGGTCCATACAGCAAGTATACACAATAGGCATATCGGTGTATCTTACAAATGTGGCCCAGGGCGAACAAAACACTTCCTTCGCAGTGATTAGAGATAGATCATGCACCTTCTTTGGAATCCATTGGTCTGATTTGTCCCCATGGCCCAATTGGCCATAAGCACCCCACCCCCATGTCCTGTTTTTATTGGTTTAGGCGTGTTGTGGTATATTAGTTTAATGTAAATTTATTTAAACTACAAATAAACAAATAAAAGGATATATACATGCATAATGGATAAAATGCGAGCTTCATATATGAACAGTGGTAGGCAACTGGGGTATACAAATACATTTGCGTGGCTATGTATATATATAGCATATGGGTTATGACGTTATATTAAAGAATATTATCTTTTGTGTATTGTATTATTAAGTATTGTATTGTATTGTATTGTACTAACTTAGATTATAGATTCAATTAAATTATCTTATGGGTAAAGCAAATAAAGAAAGACGAAATCCATAACACAGTTTATACACTTATATACTAATACTGTATTATACTATTATATGTACTGTATACTAACACTACCTTTTAAGTATTATATACAAATATTTAAAACAATAACATGCCATGTGGTAGAGATATAAAATTATATCTCTAACTATATACTATATATGTGAACTCTGAGGGTTATATACCATACAGAACCATGGTCTGTCACCACGACACTGTGGGACGACCCGCAAGACACACGGATCACTCGTTCATCCGAATCAGGCAGGGTGACCCGGCCTGGAATACTACTATCCCGTAAGTCTGCTGTCGTCCAATGAGAGGGTACATACTGTGTGTTGTGATGCCATATTATATTTTATTGTGTTGTGTTGTGTTATTATTATACCATGCTATACTATACTATATATTATTATTGGTCTTATTACTATGTTTATGTTTATTAAAACTATATATATGTGTAGTATGTATGTGTATATGTATGTATGTATTATGTATGTACGCATGTATTATATCATGTCTTATCATATCCTATCATACCATATCATGCCATATCATATCATATCCTATTGTATCATATCATATCTTATCATACTACATCATACCTACCATATCCTGTCATACTATAACCTCTCATACCATATCCTATCATATCCTATCCTATCATATCATGCTATATCTTATCCTATCATATCTTATCATACCATATCCTATCCTATCCTACCCTACCATATCCTATCATACCATATCCTATTCTATCATATCATATCCTATCTTATCATACCATATCCTATCCTATCCTATCATACCCTATCATACCATATCCTATCTTATCATACCATATCATACCCTACCACACATACCCTAGCCCTCCCCTCCAACCCACCTTCAACTCACTCTTAGTAGTAGGTCTCCCTAACTGACCCTTATCATTCCATCCCCAACTATATACCTTCCCTGTATCATCCACAGCCAAGGAATGCCAACCTCCACACACCACATCCACAATTTTCAAACCACACAACCCCTCTATAGGTTCAGGATCCAACGAAGATGTGGTATTTCCGTGCCCTAACTGTCCTAACATGTTTCCGCCAACACTCCACACCTCATTCCTTTCATTTAACAATAAACAATGTGTAGGTCCACCAGATATTTTTAATACACGAGAGTAGGCATGAAGATAGGTTAAATGCTGTGTATCGATATCATACATCCATGCGTCACCTGTGTTATCTAGCAAAACTATATTCTTACCTAGTATTGCTATCTGCTTAATTGGTATATCTTCCTCTTCTCCCTTTACTTCTAGTACTTCATCCCTTTTAATCATATTATTAACATCATTAATACCATTAATATCGTTTATATCGTTTATATCATTAATGCTCATATTATTAATGTAATTATAGAACTGATCTAAATCATTAAAATGTAATATATGATCTAAGTCCTTAGCGAAGAACACATGTCCATCTAGATTCATAATGAAACATTTAGAGAATAGTGAGCTTTGTATTTGACTGTGTATTTGATTAAGCCTCTCGCCATTTCCCCCGGTCGTCTCTAACTTTTGTAGCCAAGGCAACGTAATCTCCTTCCCTTTCATTTCATTAACAACATTATTACCACCAAGTGGTAGAATATAATTATTAAACAACGCTATGGTAGAAGACCAGGAAGAAATGAGTCCAATGATTTGATATTTTTGTAAAAAGATGTTTGTGGAAGGTGTTGGCGTGGCATCTGAAATAGAATGCGTTGATCGGGAGAGTTGGCCAAAACCGTTGAAGCCAAAGGTATAGGTTGTCATGGTTGTTATGATTGTGATGGTAACGAAATAAAATAAAATGTGTTACAGATAAATAGCCACTTGTAGTTTATGTTTGTTGTGATATATGCCAGGCTATGCGGGCTGAGAAAGGTACTATCTAAAGCTAATAGGCTCGAGTATAATGATTGCTCCATTATTGTTTGATCTAACAAATTGAAATGTAGGGATTGGTTCACTATTGTCGGTAATAGCAAATAGCAAGTATTGAACCGGGAAGGTAGCATCTGTACAAAGTTTTGTGTTGACGCTGGTAACTCTGGTGCAGTAATTGGTAAGATAAAGTTGTTATTTTAATTTAATTATTTATCAAACAGTAGTGGTAAGACGGTATCGCAAGACAATTAATGTATGTGAGGAAAATTTGGGCTGTAAGAGACTGCAGATGTAACCGTGAGACGGGCCCATGAGCTTATTACGAGGTTTATTTGACTTCTTATTGTGAGACTTCGGATTGGACTTTAAGGTCAAATACCACTGAGAGGAGGCAAGGCTTCGCCCTGTTACTAGGTTAGTCTCTCTAGTCCTTATTCAGTTAATTTTTGCTTTATCTTGTCTTACATGTGGTGGGTTCTCTTGGTCTCGGATGCATCGATGACCAGAGAGGCTTGGTCTGGATCAATAATCCTGGACTGGTTCAGAAGGAAGACACAATTCAGGTGGATGTGTAAAATAATTAATAATTTTTCTGGTGTAGATTTTATGGGCATTGTTTGTTGGCTAGGGTCAACATAATGGAACAAGGATGTTTGATTGCTTTGAGATCAAGCAAGGACTGATATTATATATTAGAAGTTAGTCTTTGTCTCTAATTATTACTGTATTTAGAACCATGAAGAATTTCAATGCGGCTAGCCTTATTCTATACTTGTACAATTATACACCATTAAATGTTTTAAATTCAGGTAACAGATGTACCATGTTTCTACTGATAGCAATATTACTTAAAAAAGTTATTAAGGCAATATGCCTACCTATTAACTTTTCTGGATGTAGAAAGGTGTACTCTATAATAATAATAATAGATATATCTAAATAATAGGTTTAATTTATATTATACTACTATAACGAGCAAATTGTAGATTCTGGAGCTCTTTGTGCTCTGAAATTGTAGGGACCTTAGGAGACAGAATCGCACGATGTAATTAGAGATTGTAATGAATAAAATGATTGTGTAATCCTGATTCCCGATTATAAATAATAATTGCCAACATATTGTTTCCAAGATTTGCATCTACAGAAACGGAGAAAATATAAGATAGATGTATTATTCTGTCTTGATTTTACGCCGTTACCCTGGCAATAATGCATGTCAAGTGGCGGACCATAGTGTAAACAAAGCCAGAAGCCTTGTCTCAACAGTACAGGGATTAATTTATATAATTTCAAACATTTGTAATGCGGTGAGACTAAAATTTAGATCAAACTGTATATCTAAAATGATATAGTGACACAGGAACTAACCTTAAGCTGAATCACTACTACACAGGTTCAATAGACAATTTCTACTATTCGATTAGTAATAATATAACAAATAAATAGAATATGTGTTATATTCTAATGTAAGGAAATAGAAGAATATAAAATCATTGTAACGTATTATGCATGTTCCAACACTTCAGAACTTTGACCTATAGGTATGAACACGTAAAAATTGAATATATTAGTCCTGTAGCTTTTAGAACGCTTTATATATTAACTAGTTTTAAATAAAATTAAAATATTTACCAACACATTAATAGCTTATAATAAAGTATATATATATCGGCACATGTATGGGTAGAAACATGGCGAGTTGCAACATCAATATTATTTTTGTACCATATTATATTATACTATATTATGTTATTTTACTATACTCTCACTACAACTCTATTTTTTTTTAATCATAATGAATGCATAAATGAATAGCCTTAAAATAGTGTGTCTATATTTCAGGACATTTTTAGCAAATATGTAGATAAAAAGATGTTGAGGTACAGCATTTATTTTATAAACAGTTATCCTCTTATTGAAGTAACTAGATAAAAATGCATATATATATATATATAAGGGTCTTGGCACAATTAGTCACGTTTCTACAGACGTTTATTATTATAATGCTGTTATATACATTAATATAATGTCCATATATATTATTATAGCTATAGTTAAAATAGCATAACTAGTTATTTAAAACTACATATATAGAGAGCTTTGCTTGCGTAGGATTCCAAAAAAAAAAAAACCGACATTTTAAATTTGCGTAAATATAAATACTATCTCAATAAATTTGAGAGACTTTTTTTGTCATCCTGTTTGTAATCAGCCCAGAATTCAATTAAAGGTGCTTTATAATATACTTATATATAAATTATGTACTCTATAATTATTACTTTTTTTAAATAGTCTGTAGAAACTGATCTTGATCCAATAAAACATTAAATATTTTTAGTGTATATGCGATGCAAGACTGCTATTACCGACCCAAATATGTTGCTTGAACAAGACTTAGGGCAGAATATACTACATATAATGGATTTAACATATATCACAAGTAATGGCAGATATGCATATATGCATCTAGATGAATTTTTTTTCCTAAGCGGCATTACGCAAATGACTTACAATATGCGAGTATAGTTTGGATAACAGCCCGCTCGGTGCTTCTCAGACAGTTTTTAAGACGTTTATGATCGTACCAATGAAACCGTCTATTTGCAGTATTTGTAGTATCTACTAGTGCTATAAACATATCAATAAGGATTGGGCAATGCTTACCAAGTTTGTTTAGGTAGGTTTAATATAACCAGTATAATATTATGTAATACATCCTTTCCCTACGTCAGGTCGTCTAATTCCCATTTTCCAAATCTGTCCTGTCTAGCTCTGACTGATTAACAGCTTCGAGTATCTCATTTCTATTACGCCTACAATCTCTCAGATTCTCAATGGTTATTGTCATCCTTTAGTTGGTTTATTGATTTTAATTATCTTATGTAAGTGGTTCTGCTTGTGGGTATATGACGTCGACTATAGGTAGAACTCCAGCTGGAATGACTTAAGCAAGTGACACTTTCAGACTGTGAAAAATGATAATATTGTACATATTGTACTGATAATAATGATAAAAGTATTAATAAAATATCATCTTTTTTATAAATATAAACAAGAAAATATATTTTAATACATTAATTGCTAAAATAATGATGATGATTAAGAATATCATTTTGAAATAATATAACTGTTGCAACGTTTAAAACAATAGGAAATGGTTTGTCTATGAGCTGATATGTTCTAAAGGTTGAGAGGGCTGGATTTGGAGCCAATCATATACATTTAGCTATGGACTTGAAGCTACGATGACATAACAGTCGACATTGTTTTCCTAACCTCTAGAACTGGTATACTAGTATTCAAAAATTGCGGCAAATGGGACTCGATTAGGTTCTTTCGAATATATTTATTGGGATGTTACAATATAATACGATAATAAGGTCCCATAAACATAACTTAATTAGGGATTACAGTTTTTAGAGTGAAATTGGTATCACAATGCAGATGCACTTATGATAGCATACTACAGTATAGTTAAAATTCTATATAAAAATGTGCTAACAATAACAGTATATTCATTTTCTACTAAAAACGCATCTAACACATTGCATTATTGAGAACAATAAATGTTTAAGCTCTATTTAAAGATTCCTAAACCCTGATTTGTTGTAAAAATAAAATTGACAATCACCAATAAAACTCCTTAACTAGAAAGTACATCATTGTCTTATTAGCCAACAACATAATCTTATTCAAGATAAGTATGCCTACTACAGTAATGAAACCCAAATAAAAAGGTGCAGTGCACGAACTAAATTACTTCAGTAATCTGCCCTGTGCATTATTTCATACACTCAAAAAATGTATTAGCTGGAAAATCATTTGCAATTATTCCAACCAAAATATGTCTTAATGGTATACATAATTAAGACTTGAAGCAGTTTATTTATAAAAAGACTTGAAAATCTTGTCTTATCCTCAAAACAAGAGATCGAAAGTCAATGAAAAGACTTTAACTTGGTGTATTTAAAGTTTTTTAAAATGATTGCAATGTCGAAGGCTTGGACTTAGAGAGAATGCATTGAAACAACTTTGAGGTTGGTCAAAGGTAAAACGTAATACTCTTTTTTTCGAACTGAAGGCAACGGGAAATGCTGTACAATTTAGTTTGAAAGATATGACTTAAGCTGTGCCTGGAGCGTTGCACACATATATGCCAGTCTTCTCCTCAATTGTTTTTGTCATGCCCTTTGGGCATTCGCCTGCCGCTAGCTTATCTTGGGCGGCAGCAAAACCAAAGAGGGCGACCACAGCAATCAAAAGAATATGCTTCAACATTTTCACGATACGTTTATTCGGCAATTCTAATAGCGAATATACATGAATGAAGTATCATGTCTATTATATACTAGTACGTTGATAAGCTGCTAGTTTCTTATTACTATCTGATAAACCTGATTGGTCAGTAAATTTGCCAACAGTTTTACCAAAAAAATACTTAGGTTAAACTTTAAAACCTCCCAACCTTTTCTCAAGGGCTCGCCTTACTCATCTTTTTCGGACAACCCATTTTAATATCTTTGTCAGAGATAATATCAGCATCAAGTAGCATTTATCAGCATCAAGTAATATTTATTTTAGTTTATTACTTTAGGTCTCTTGAATTCATAGTAATCTTGAGCCGTTACTTCATGAAAATTCTACATTCCACGTTTATTTGTTCTTCAATATACTATACGTTGAAATTCTTGCAGGCTTATCACATCGCAGTGTTGACAGTTACGGTCTACTCAAGATATATATATATCTTGATAGTTAAGTCATAATTTATTCGCAGATTGACTGGTTTGTGTTTTTACGGGCAGGATCTAGACGATCTACCTTGGCTTGCTGAAAATGTAGGGCATATTCCCCATAGAGGTCTGAAATAGGGAGACCCCCGCCCCCCACCACTCACTATGTCCTATGAGGTAATCTTTTAGGGGCTTTTAATTAGAGCGGTTTGTAAAAGTTCATGAAAAAAAAAAACCAATTGACCAAAATTTACAACTTCTACATTTCCGATCTATACTCGGCTGTTTTAAAACCTCATTTATTAATAGGCAATGTTATTAATAATACTGAAACATTCCATATTGTCATGCATTGCTCTTACTTATTTGATTGGATATTTTATTCTATTTTTGTCTTCCTAAAGATGCGTATTTTAGGGGTACCCCGTGCTGACACTGGGTGCGGCATTTGGGGTCCTAGTGACTTGTCCGCAGTCGCCAATCTGGTAGGTATTGTATAATAGGACTAGATACATAAGACTAAAAATTATTGAAAGTCATCTATACCTTTTGCAAGGAATCACGTTTAACTTTACCCAAACTGATTCATCACGCTTCCAAAAAGATAAAAACTCGGTAAAATAAGATGCCAATGTTATAAAATGCTTTCTTAGACATATTTGAAGGAAATGTTCTTAAATTATGTTCTTGAGTTCCACTACAAGATTAACCAGATGCTCAGACTTTAATTAAACAGGATCTTATGAATATTGGCCTGATACAACATGATGATTAACAATAAAAAAATACGTGAAACTATTTAAAATAGTCAATTAATTTATTTTCATCAGCGCACAAGTGATAAAAATAGTAGATCATATCTACTTAGTACGAAAAGACCACACAATATGATATAACAACATTAATTAAGATATCCGTGCACTTCAAAGACCACAATGAACATTCACCCTTTTTCTGTATGCTTAGTTTAACTCCCACTATATAGAAATGCTAAAATTGTGAACCAATAGGGAAAATGTAATATAAACAATTCTAAACACCATTGTGTACGTGTTAAAAACGCCAAGGCCATCTACTTTATAATATACTATAAATCAAATAATAATAATAGTAAATATCTAACCAGTAATTATTTGTTCTTCCTATTAGTTGTATATTGTAATGCGTAGTATTAAACGTAT
>NAOQ01000003.1:117914-130804 GCA_002751075.1 Ichthyophonus hoferi
ATTGGCCTATTATTAGTTGATAACACAACTAAATGAAATAATTAGCTATATAGCCAATTACATTAGGATAAAATAGCATTAGATCATTATGGATAAGATAAGATAATTCTAGTGGCTCTTAGAGGTTTTCTGTAATCACTTCTTACAACCCATTGACATTGATGAACCAATCTGTAA
Organism: Ichthyophonus hoferi; assembly: GCA_002751075.1. Taxonomy (NCBI): domain Eukaryota; class Ichthyosporea; order Ichthyophonida; family Ichthyophonidae; genus Ichthyophonus; species Ichthyophonus hoferi. The sequence goes on from NAOQ01000003.1 coordinate 118,092, forward strand.
ATTGACACCTGGCTGGGTATATGTGGCAACCCCGTATGTCTGTACACATGTATACTATCACTGTTATAAGAAAATACAATCCACTCCTAACACACAATCCCCCGCTAGACGCTCATGCATATGTATATGCGGTCTCAGGTACCTGGCCAGGTATACGTGGCAACCCCGCATGCCTGTATACATGTACACTACTACTGCTATAGGCAAATACAATCCACTCCTAACACACAAACCCCCGCTGGACGCTGATCTATAGTGTAAAATAATGAGCTATTTTTTTCTAGTAGAGCTAACTTATTTAAATACTAGGAATGGTAATAATCTAAAAAGCATTTTTTAAAAGATTGAATCTAACAAATTAAGTTGCTAAATAAACAGTCACCTGACTGAAACTCCGTTTCAGTGGTATAGAAACATTTCTGAAAAGATTTGATTAATTAATCAGTATTATGTTAACTAATTAATAATTAACGGAATTAATTTATAAATAACCAAATCCAAAGTTCTAGAGCTATATATATTGTTTTTAAAAACCCTAATTTGTTTATTTTTGTAATCAAAGAACATATACTCCTTAATATATTTAACAGTAGGTGGGGTTAATTACCGTGAAGTAGATTAGAAAAGATGGCAAAAAAAGCGTAATCTAGTAACCTAGTAACCAAGTGTCTTCCTTGCTTCTAAGCCACTTTTGATGTTCTAATCATGGGTGTCAATTTACAGATTGGTTCATCAATGTTAATGGGATCGGTTGTAAGAAGTGCAGCTTACAGAAAACCTGGGAGCTACTGGCATTATGTTATCTTACCCATAATAATCTCATGCTATTATATTCTAATATTATTGGCCGTATAGTTAATTATTTCATTTAGTATAGGTGTCTTGTATTCTATGGAATTGACCAGTAAGTATATCTATTGTAAGGACGTTGTGTTATAAACTAATAATGGGCCAATCATTGCATGATGCACTTGTTACTAGAATTTCAGCTGATCTATGTATTGAATGGTCTTGCACATTTCATATAGCCCATAGTGTAGGATGCATTAGCTGGGACTGTCATGGAATATTTCAAACACATTACAATAACGATATATATAATTAAATGAAGTATTTGTTTTGCTTGTTTATGAGAACTTCATATTTTGCTATTGATACTATGTATGTGTAAGCAGGTTATTTTATTAATGATTATTGTTCTCTTTAATACTTCATTTTACAGTAGGTGTTAGTTTTTGGTTAACACCCACATCACTGTGTTCAATCACCTAAATGGAATCACTCATAAATATTCTTATTGACTAATACAATTCATGAAACATAACAGAGACCCATTAGGAATATCTGATCTTACCTCAATAAGATTATACTACTGGTTCCTTATCTGAATGGCGCATTAGCCGATTCACTACAAAATTAACAATCTTGTAACACTCTCCAATTAGCTTAAACGTTAGAAAGCCAAAAGAAAAAGGAAAATTGTTAACTCAGCAATGTGCTCATACTTATATTTTCCCAGATGTCATCCAGAGAATTTATTACCTATGGTTCTGTTTGCAAGCATAGGAGTTTCTTGGCTATTTGGAATGGCTCAGGTTTAAATAGCTTGGTCAGACAGTCAGTAGGTTGATCAGCAAATGAGATGCTTTTGACTTCAATCTCATTGCTGCTTACTGCTTTCCTGATGTGGAAATGGACAACAATGTGGAGAGTTTTTGTAGGAACACATATCTTGCTACATAGTTATACAGCACTTGTGTTGTCACCATACAGTGGTACTCTTCAAGTGTCAAAGCCTAGTCCATTTATTGAGGTTGTAATGTAAGTGATCTGTTGTGTGGTAGCTTCCATGCTAAAAAATCTATTTTCCATTATAAGAGGGCACAAATGGTTTGTTTCTTGCTGTTCCAATTTATCAATCTTTCAGCCAGAAAAATACAGTAACCACTGGTAGTTTTTGCATCACTGTATCTTCTTGTTAAAAAATTGGTATCCAATTAGCTGGTTTGACTGATGGGTCCTGGCCTGTATATTATGGTCTCTGCCAGATATGTGCTTATACATCTTAACAAGTAAAGAAGCATCTCATAATGTTCCAGGTTCAGCCTGGCAGAGAGTATCTTACTAAAAATGCTACAATGAAGCTTATGTTGACTTGCTGATTCAATCCAGGCACTTAATTAGGGAGGCATATGCAATTAGATTACATGGCTGATGTAGTATGTTTTTGTCAATTCCATATTGTATATATTCTATAAGAGTAGGCATGTTCATTGGCTGTCCATTATGCTGTTTTTAGCTCTTGACTAACTCTGCAATGCATCCCAATTAGGATAGGAGAGGATATACTTTTGGATTCTTGCTGATCGTGTAACCAGGGAAGGTGCAGGGAAATTAATTGGACTTGGTAGGATATTTGGCCAAAAATGTTTTAATAAACCATGCTCAGTCCTTTACATTTTTTAAGCAGATCAATTTATCATCTACATAGATGCAAATGCATATGAACCCTGGTTTTCTATGTGACTTGTGCAATCAGAGATCAGTCTCTAAAGGATAAAAATATATTGAACATAAGAAAGTATCTAGTGTTCTGTTTTACAGTAGTCCATAAGCATAAAGTATGCAGAAGCTTTGACTCAGCTTACAAATGTATCTTCATTTATCTGGCTCTATAAACATTGACATTTGCTCTAGGTACACTGGTGCCTCCAGGTAAATATGTAAATAAGCTCTCTGCCTTGATATATAGTTCCACCAGATTATACCTTCATGCTCCTGCTATGCTTAACAAAAGTCAAACTGTTATAAATAAACATACTGGACTTGAAATATTATAGTAATCTAAATTTTGTTTTCCTGGGATCCTTGTGCTACCCAGCATGCCTTAGAAGTAATTACTTGCCCTTTTTTGTCTCTTTTTCTATGAAATGCCTATAGACTATGCAGGATAGTCATTACCATAGGTGACTGCTTAACTAACGTCTAGGTGGAATACTCATTAAGGGTGACGATTTTCATTTCCATCACACAGATCCATTGCATTTTATCATGTGCTTGCATGGCATTTTTGAAACCTTTGGGATCCAAAATTCTGAGTGGTTCCAATTAGGGCATTGTAGCTAGTGCTGTTTCTGCTGCTATAAATGCCAGCTTATAGGATGGAGTGTAAGATGTATACATTGCTCTGCTTCTTGTTATTAGAGGTTCATATCTTGATTGCTCACATGCATGTTGGTTAGTGATTTTTTGTCTTTTAGGCACATTACCATCACTGTTATTGCTGAATGAATCTGCCACATGCTCTCCCACTGACTTAAGAAGATGTGTAGGAACTGCTTGAGGCTGCAAAATGGCAGGAGGAGGAAGTGACAAGGCTGATGGTTCAGTGTATGACTTATCTCTCCCATAGTCCAAGGAAGATAATGAATGATACAATGGCTCACTGTCTGCATGATGTCTTTGGAGGGAATATCTGCCTGTTACTTAAAAAGGAACTGGCTGGATGCTTTTAGATTGTAGCTTTATGTAGACAAATTGCCCTTCAAAGAAAAAGATGCTGCACCTGGAAGTGATTTGACAAGTGGCCCAGTCCATTACTATCTATCCTAATTGTAGGATATCATATCCTAAAAGTAGATTCAGCTGTCCTCTAGGGGAGAAATTCTCCTTGATGCCAATGTCATTGAGCCTATAGTAGACTTTACCGTCAAAGGTGTGCAGTCATTTTACTGGCACCTTGGTTTTGTGCCATAGTTCATATGACACTGTCTCATTAGACATGGCTAAGTTTGGACTCATATTATAGGTGAAGATTGCCATTTAAAGAGTGTAACTCTAAAACTGGATGGGCATGCTGGTCTGAGTTTGGGATATATATAACATCTGTAATATTTGGCAGTTCATACACTTACTGACACCATTGTCAAAGGGGGCATATGGTAGGGTAGTGAGATGGATAATGCCCTCCCCATGAAGATATTTTTGGAAGTCCCTATCAAGATACTTGCATCTATGATCAGAAAAACGGTAAACAATTTTTAGGGGCACATGTAGAGATTCTGCTGCCACTTTGAATGTAAAAAGGTATTTGGAAACATCACCTTTTTTTATTATGCAAAACATAGTTGTAAAGTGTGTAAAATTGCTGATGAATATCACATCACAATCCAACAGAAACTGTTCATGAATTTTCTCAGTAGACTGATGACGTCATTTTAGATTCACTCTAGAGTACAAGATGATTGTACGGTTCTGGATCAGAATTATGCCCTGGTGATCTTGGAGATAATGCAATTATCACATGTCAAGCTGCTTGTTGATGGTAATAGCTTCTTGAAGTGTAGAATGGCTAGCTGAAGATGTGCCTTTGATGGATGCATTAAGAAATTATACCACAATCCATGTATTACTGCATTTGCAGCTGATGGAATAAAGGCTGTGTCATCATTTACTTGTGTGGCAAGGCATGTGGCCTTGGCAATGTTGATGACTGGTTTCATTATCAGAATTAGGCTACTAGAGGGCATGCAGAAAGGCAATGTCAGTGTTGAGGAGGTATAGATTATTCTTATAAGGTCAACCAATAAGAATGGTGTGATCATTAAGTGCAACTGTCATTTGATTGGCTGAGAAGATAGTGGCAACATCCTGCCCACAATGAGCCAAAATAAAAAATATATTGATCAGAGCTGACTGCACATAGACCACTAGTTTTAATGCAATCATTTGCCTAATCAGATGTGACCTTAGCATTACTGTTCTTGTCAGGATTGCTATGGTTTGGTTACCATTAGCCATAGTGATTAAAATGTTCATGAAAGTGCTTTCTGTGAATGTTGCCAGTGTAGACATGCATGCTGGAGCCAGAGTTTATCATAAAGCTTCCCTTTGGAAAATCCAATACTGTAGGCAACCAAACCTGCATGTGCTAGTGAGATGGTGAGGTTTTTGATGGATGGACTGTGAATTTGAATAATTCCCATGTGGACATGTTCCCATTGTTGCTTTAATTGGAACTCCCTCCTAGTTTTGCCAAAGTTTGAACCACCTTGATGTTTATTGCAATCTACTGTATTGTGGCAGACATATTTCCTAGAGTGGTAATCATAATGGAAGTTGTTTTGTTCTTTGAAAGTCTTGTAACCATTAGGCTTCCCATTAGGTTTGTTGAAGTTGCTGTGGATTGGCCTTTTCTAATTGATCTTATGTGTGCCTTATGACCTACTCTAAGTCATGTTATTTATGGGTAGTATAACTAATGTTTTCCACTGTGTGGAAGCCTTGCTTGTGTTCAAAGGACTTGACCACATAGATAAGTGTTTGCCAAGAGGGGGAATTCATCATTTTGTAACTCCAACCAAGCAGCCACACCTTTATATCTAGGTGGGTCATAAATAACTTGTAGGATGGCAGCCATAATGGAATCATTATGCATTTCATGGATAGTACCATATAGCTTGATGGCAGCAGCTTTGAAACATACCATGAATGAATATAGAGCTTAATTTATCTTTTTCAATTTTGACTTGGACAAAAACATTATGCCATCCTGTAATTATGTTGGTGGAGGTTATGTCAAAGACCTTGGACAGTTTGGCCATCTTGCCAAAAACAAATTGATTGGGGTTGGAGTATTCAAGAGCAGCATACTCAAATTCTGGTGCGCCTGCCATGCTGTTCAGGTAGTAACATGCTAAACGTTTGTCCATACAATAAGTACCACCTACCTGGATATATTAACATTCCTCAACAGCTGGCGTATTTTGGTAACGTGTGGTACATTCCTCATATGCAGTAAAAAAATAAAGGTCTTTACTCCACTGGTAATAAGGATATGTACTCATTGTTGACTGCCAAAAAATCTTTGTAGTATTAATTGGCAGTGGATGATTGTTGATATTGTTGAGAGAATGAATGCCCAGGTTGGCTGAAACTTGCTGAGCATATGGAAATGAAGATAGTCCAAATGATAAGGAAGATGCTGTTACAGAAGATAGTACTGATAGTAATATAGAGGTTGGGGGAGTCATTTGATGCGGCAAGAACTGAGGATAAGTGCTCCTGGACTATAATAAGTTTTCTAAACAGGTCCCCATAATGATGTTTGGGTGGAGAACAGGCGATGGGATGTATTAAGCAGGTGGTAATGCAACAGGTTGTAAAAGTGGTGGTGATTGTGAAACCAGTGTAGGAGTTATTATACTGGGCAAGTCATCCTGGGCAAGCAATCTTCGAAGAAGCTGTGCAATCATCTTTTGTGTTTGCTGATGCTCTTGTTGATGCTTTTGATTATGCTGTTGTTTTAGTTGATATCGTTCTTCCTGTTGTTGATATTGTTGCTGCTGGTGTTGAAATTGTTGTTGTTGAAGTTGATTTTGTGGCTGTTGATGATGATATTGTAACTGTCATCACTCCTCTTGTTGTTGTTAATGCCATTGCATTTGCACAATCATATCTTTATATTACTGGGCAGAGGGTTGGGGATTATGGGAATGGGGTATCTTGTGGTTGTAACTCAAATTCAAACTGTGATTGATCTGTTTCCATCATGTTGGAATAATCAATAGAGTTTGTTGTTGTAACAGGTTCACTATATTTGAGAAAGTTGAGGTGCTGCTTGTCCTGAATGGCCAGATACTCATTGTCCTGTGTATCATGGAGTTGTTTTGCAGTAGAAGCATGCCAGTCTATAACCCTATCAGAAACTGTGCCAGTTCTAGTAACTTGTCCACTGCTGTTGGAATCTCCAATTGTATAACTGGTAGTGGTTAATATTGCTTGACCAGTGAATGTGAAAATTGCACAATGGGATCAATCAGTAAGTGGTGAAATATTACAATGTAAATAATAGCTATCATCACTATTTAATGGTAGTAAGGTAGTTCTCTGAACTCTGAATGAGTGAGTAATCTGGGTACTGACTATCATATGAGAACCAGTGGTGGATTAGACATTGCAATAACGATGTGTTTATTATATATATAATTAAATGTAAAGTTTTTTTTGTGTGCGTTTATCAGAACTTCATATTTTGCTATTGATATCGTGTATGTGTGACTGGGTCCTTTATGATTGATTGCTGTTTTCTTTAATACTTCATTTTACAGTGGGTGTTGTTTTTTGGTTAACATCCATGTCAATCTGTTCAGTGATCTAAATGGAACATAAATATTCCTATTGACTAATACAATTCATGAAAGATAACAGAGACCTATTAGGAATCTGATCTTATCTCAATAAGATTATACTACTGTTTCCTTATTTGAATAACTCATTAGCCGATTCGCTACAGAGGCAACGATCTTGTAACAAATACTTTCCTCTTTTGTGGTCATAATAGAATAGACTGTTATCAGGCCAAGAGGAGGTATTGGAACTAAAGCGTTCACTACCTTTTTACTGCTTATTCCTTTATGTTGCAAGACCGTCATCTCTGATGATGAACATGTAGTTTGGCTGCCAACCAACCATCTGCATTTGCTCCCAAGGCTGCCGCTATATCACCGACCAATAGTATGGATGTAGTAGGCTGCATTCCTAGCTAACATTTTTTAAAAATCCCAAAAAGCTCCTGAAAAGTGGCTCAAAGTGCGGAGATTGAGCCACTCGAGTTTTGGCGAAGCTTTGGCACTCCGCTCATCTTGCAAACTAGAATTCATTATTTCCTGAGTCAGAGCGAGCGGGAACATTTAACATAGTTTGCTGAGTCATTTATGATTGTCATCAGGAATTATTCATATTCCCCGTGTTATATATATAATATAATATCATTAACCTATGGCAGGCATAAGTTTTAAAATGTTATATGCAAATACATTCAAAAAAACATACAATTGCAATGAATATATAGCAAATATATATTTATAACTAGGTATAAAGCCAAATTAACCATTTCTATATTATACAGACGATAAGATGCGTCATTTATGGTGCCACTTTATTCCCCCAATTAGTGCTAATATAACATCATTGACATTGGCAGGCAGGCTACGCATTTAGAATATTATATAGAAACACTAAATTAATATGCAAATGTAATGAATATACAAGATAATTATATGACTATAACCAGCGAGCACTTTCCTGAAATGTTTCTGTCTGTGGTTCATGTCAACATTCTCCATTCTATTTTTCAGTTACATGAGAGTGATCCTCGAATCAAAAATACTTTATCAGTTATTGGTAGTTATATATAGCCTCACATATCTATATTTCCACCTATATTATAAAACTATATAATACTAAATAGTAATAATTATATATTAGGTTTTTTTTAATAAATTTCCATATATTATTGTTCTTTTTATTATTTTTTGGTATATTTAAATAGATGTGATATATTAAAACATACAATATACCCTATTGGTTCTTGACCACGTACTGTCATAATATTTGTGAGGCATGACCATAATACTCAACTATCATAATATTTTCGAAGCTCTGATAGGCTATAAAAGGGATCAATAGGAATATATATATGCGTGCATGTTTTCACGATCAGTTTGTATAGAATATATTTATGTATGTTTGTTTTTGTTTGTGTAAGTGTATTTGTTTGTATGTATGTATGATATAACTTATATATACCCCTATATTAGTACCATACATCCTAATATATACCTCTATATTAATGTCATGTACTCTATTATACACCCCTTTATTATTATTATATACCCTACTACACATCCTTATATTATTATATACCCTACTACACATCCTTATATTATTATATACCCCACTATACACCCCTATATTATTAGTATAGACCCTAATATACACCCCTATATTACTATATATACTTTATTAGATACTCCTATATTATTGCCATATGCCCGACCATATACCTTTATATTATTATTATATAGGCTATTATATAACCCTATATTGTTACTCTATACCCTATTATATACATCTATATAACTATCCACCTCTATGCTTTTGCTATATCACTATATTTACAATAAACCTCATACTAAACCCTTCTATATCTACAGACTCTACATTCAAAATGCGTTTTCTCTTGCCCATTATGGTGCTAAGCCTGACCTTGTTGGTCTACGCCAAACGGGTTTCCCTATTAAATCCATCTGTCGCCGCCGATCGTTTACAGCCACCTACTTCTGGTTTGAATATTAATAATTTAATTTATAAAAGAGATCCCAGTGTGACTCCTGGCCTTTGTGATGATGTTCATTCATTGGCTGGGGTAATAAATTATAACCCATTAGCTTGTCCCATTGTATTTGCGTTATTATTATGCTACTATGTAATACTACCATATAATATATACATACCATCGTACACTTACACTATCATACACAGAGATCTATAATAAGTTGGTGATATGATCAATTTATCTTTTACTAATCTCCTTTCCTATTGGTATACTATTAATCTTCCTGTCTACATATCTGCTATTGGGTTAGGCCCCGAATTTTTCTTTTTCTTTTTAGTGCAATGATTCACGTGTACATTGCATGCACACTTTATATATTCATATACCAAGAAACGCATATATACCTAATAATACATATATATATATACCTAATACCTTATCCTATCTTTATGCAGTATTATAATATACTTAATACCTTGTCCTATCCCTATGCAGTATTATAATGTTGGTCACAACAAGAGCTATTTCTATTGGATTTTTGAAAGTAGAAATGATTGGAAGACAGACCCTATAGTGCTATGGATGACAGGCGGGCCTGGTTGTTCATCTCAGATTGTAGGTTGATATATAGTGTATGTATAGGTATATGTGTATAGGTGTTTTATTTTTATTACAGACAATCTATCTAATGATTAATCTTATAACCTACTATGGGTTCATTTTTATTTAAAATTTAATATTATTTCTAGTTTTAAATTATAATTATCCTATCCTATTATATTATTGGGTTATCCGATAATAATTCCGACATGCCCTACACTCTACTTAAAATTTATTTAAAAATTTAATACTTTTTAAAATATAACCATTCCGAAACAGGCACTATTCTATGAGAATGGGCCCTGTATTATTAATGATGATCATAACACCACCCGCCCTAACCCATATGGGTGGAATAGCAATTCATCTATTATTTATATTGACCAACCGGAAGGCGTAGGTACTTTCATAGGTCATGTATTATTTATTGGCTGTTCAAATATTTATATCTGGGAGAATATATTGGTGTATTATATAATATGGTTAGAATGTATTGGATGGTATTATATTACATTTTATTTTATTATGTTGTACTGTATTATATTGTGTTGCATTGTATTGTATTTTATTATATTATGCTATACTATGTTGTACTGTACTGTATTTTATTGTATTATGTTGTATTATATTATGTTTTGTTATATGGTATCGTATTGCATTATATTTGATTGCATTGTAGTATATCATATTATGAAAATAATTGGTGCAAAAGAGAAATACATATAATTATCTAGCCAGTAATAATAATATATATATATATATATATATATATACACCCATTGTTTATTGATTGATTGAAGGAATATTTATTTTAAAATGAGATTTTATATTTTATATTTTATATTACCTAACCTGTTCTGGATTTATCTAGTAATCCCTATTACTAAACACTGCCTATTATTTACTATATATTATTATACATATTGTATTATATTTTATTGTTGCTTCATTGTATATTAGAGTGTACTATATAATATGTATGTATGGATTATATATGTAACTATTACTTCTTCCAATTACGATGCCCTTTAAAACGCATTACTTCCTTCCTGTTGGCACAGGGTTTTCCACCGGTAAAGTCCAGGCTTCGAATGAGACAGATGTAGCCAATCAAATGTATGAATTCTTGTCTCTATTTTTAGCTGCCAATAAAGAACTTCAAAATAATGATTTCTGGATCTTTGGCGAATCGTAAGCATTTATCTTTCCTTTTTAATATTTAAAATTTAATTCATTTCCTTATTGGTAGGTCTATGCATCTGCACCTCTATACAATGGTATATACTATACTCTACTAGACTATGATTATGCCATATTATACTATACTATAGTATACTATACGTAATTCTTGTTTATGTATTTATTTTTCATTTAGTTAAATTCTGTCTTATATTAATCTTAATATATCCTATCATAGCCTTGAGTATGATATAATGACTTCTGGTTAGTTAGCAAATTATAAGTATGCCCATCTACCTTATTATTGGTCTATCCATAGCGGATTGTGGGTAAATGCCTGTGATCTGATGTGTGGTTGACTGTCAGGTTAATTGTAGATTAATACTATATTACTAAGCATATATATGCATATATACATTTATTATATGATGACATATGGATACCTTAAACGAAAAAATGCCACACTTTGCAATATCATGCTATATCATATCATAGTTGTATAGGTATATGAATCGGATCGTATACTGTAATGGTATATGCTTTTGCGTTTGTGCAGATATGTATTGTATAATATTACTTGACATAATAAGATATACTATATCCTACATACTATATACTATATACTGTACTACTCTCTGTGTAGTCCTATACTTCTGCTTAATTAACTAATTACTTAACAACCAATAAAAAAACTTTCAGGCTAATATTCTTTCTGACTAGGGTGTATACTATGATCACATCTATTGCTATTTATGGATTTAACACTCCCTATTTTCCCTGACGTCATAGTAACCAATAGTATCTTATCCTATGATTTTTTAGAAAATTTGATGTTAGTTAATATTTAGTACAATAAAATAACCCCGAGGATTTCCCAATCCATGTCACTTGTACGTCATGACATAGCTGCCTAATATGGAATGCTATGATGTCATATATGAGTATATTTCCCTGAAAATATTATGTGATTATCTTGTTTCTTATTGGCTGTCTATCATATCATACTAGGTATGGTGGCCATTATATCCCTGCAGTGGCAACTAAGATTGTGCAGGAGAATGAGAAAGGGCTAAGATTGGCTATCAATTTCAAGGGAGTAGGCATTGGTAATGGACTGACGGTAGGTTTATATGACGTATTTATGTGTGGGTATAGTGTATATATATGTGTATAAATGGATGTCGATATATATATGTGCATGTGCATGTTGGTTTATACCTGCTCTAGTAAGAACTTGTATACCATACCCTTATATCAATACATATGCTATATACTATTGTACTATGCACTATTATATTGTTAAACTATTGCACTGTTACACTATTATCGTATTACGCTATTACACTATTACACTATTACACTATTATCCTATTATACTATTACACTATTATCCTATTGCACTATTATACTATACCACTATTATACTATTACACTATCATACTATTACACTATTATACTATCACACTGCTATACGATTACATTATTATACTATTATACTATTATGCTATTACGCTATTACACTATTACACTACTACACTATTATCCTATTATATTATTATCCTATTACACTATTGCACTATTATCCTATTACATTATTATCTTATTACCCTATTACATTATTATCTTATTACCCTATTACATTATTACACTATTACCCTATTAAACTATTATTCTATTACACTATTACCCTATTATCCTATTACACTATTATCTTATTACATTATTACACTATTATCCTATTATCCTATCACACTATTAACCTATCAAATTATTAACCTATCACATTATAAACCTATTACATTACACATACTTATAC
>NAOQ01000003.1:146656-159261 GCA_002751075.1 Ichthyophonus hoferi
CAAGTGTTGATGAAAACCCTCGCTTATGAGGGAATGATTGATAAGAAATTTCCGAAAAAAATAAAGGCAACTAATCCCTATAGCAATATGGAGGTTCCAGTAACTTGTCCACGGGCTCGGGGTCTCCAATTAATTTTTGATTGCTAGATAGATACCTTCCTCTAGGTACTGGAGAGTATCTCAATCCAGTTTATTAGGAACTAGCCAGTTCTTGATATATTTCTTTTACTGTCCTAGGGCAGTGTACGGAGCCGCCCTCCTATGGCTGTTACTGCATTTTCATTTATACTTGATTGCAACCACTTATAATATGGTATATAGAAATTAATTTCAATCTGAATCATTACTACGTAGATTTAATGGGAAATCTCTCTATTATCGTTACATGTTAGCTAAATAATATTTAATAATGATTAATAGCCGATAATAAATTAATAGAATATATTTTACATTCTAATACAAATAAATAAATAAGGAATCATTACAACGGACTACACATATTCCATCAAATGCATGGTTCCGAGATAAGAGAATAATATTATGGGTTTAGTGCTAACATATCTCGGAATTCACACAAGAGTACCCAGAAGTTGGCCAATATGCTAACTAACAGTATATAGTAATGTAAATAATAATAGTAATAATAGCATTATATATTTACACATAAACACTACACATAAACATACGCATTACATATTTTATATTTTCTTGTTTTCCTTGCTAAGTATCTTGAATCTCAGATAGAGGCAACAGGCAGAAATAGTTCTAAGTAAACATGAGATACTTCTTTATAAGTACAGCATGATAATATATATAAACAAGCATAACATTACCATTTACATATATACAAAATGTTATGTAAATAGATAATAATATAATATGGGCATGCAATTTCACATGTGTAGTAGTTGTTGTAGTTGCAGTGCAATCTTATCATGTAGGTAGGCATGTAGTTGGAAATGATCTCAATATTGAGGATAATTGTTGTGCCCTCCCTGCTGGCCATTAGGATTGGGAGGCATCATAGAATTATATCCTTGTTGAGGATAGCCTCCAGGATTTACATTAGAACCCTGTCCAAAACTATTATGCATCTGGGGGGCTTGACCTTGCATAGGTGGGTAATTCATGGGCATCTGTCCCATTTGCCCTATCTGCCCCGGGTTGGCATACATAGCTGCATTATCCCATGGACTCATGGTAGACATAGGGCGATTATCAGGCATTGCAGAGACAAAAGGTCCTTTTTGCATCTGGTTGTAGTTGTTGTTGAAATTACCTTGGTTCATTGGGGTGTTCATAGTGGGTTGAGGGTGGAAGCTGGGGTTCATGTTCATTTGACCGTAATTAGGTCGTTGTTGTTGGGGAGCCATGTTGGGCTGATATTGCTATGGGTTAGGTGGTTAGGTCAAGGTTAGAGTCAATGTTGTGTCGTAATAATGTATAGTTACAGCGTATATATATATACGTTAATGGGTAGATGGATCGATGTATTTATAGGTATACACTATTGTCTCATTACAGACATGAGTGTCAATATGTCAATATAGATATACTATAGATATATAGATATACTTGTGCTATTAAATTAAAGTGAAGTATTATAGAAATTAGCTTAGATTTGGGAAAGACATTAATCTATTGGTTCAGTATAATTATTTAACTATTATTTATAATAATACCTATCATACACAGATATAGATACACATAAATGCTAACGTATGAGAGAGATTGAAAGAGAAAGAGAATCAACAGAGAACACATTGACATTGCCAAGTACCTGTTGTTGATTATCATATGGCCCCTGGCCCCAGTGTTGTTGTGGTGGTTGATGTTTGTTATCTCTTCCCTCGTATTGTCCCAGCCATGAGTTCTGATTTCTATTGTTGCTAGGATCGTCCCTATCTACTCTCCCATCTCCCCTTCTTCCTCTAAATCCACCTCGCTCACGATTGGGTTTATTACCGCGATCTACACCCTTCCTGTAGATCCAATTGGTTGAGAGAGGTCAGTATTATGTTCGATTATGAGGAAGGATTTATTAAAATGGGGAAAATATAGGGAAAATATAATATACCCTGCCTTTATCTTAAGCTTGTCTTAAGCCGTTACCCTGACAGTAACGCGTATTAGCAGGTAGACGACAGTGTATACAAAGGTAGCGACCCCATCTCAACCACAAAGTGACTAATTTATACCGTTCTAAACATATGTGATGCGGTGAGACTGAATTCGGATCAAACTGTATATCTAATATATTATGGTATATGGGAATTGGTCTCAATCTGAGTCATTACTACGTAGGTTTGATAGAGAATCTATTATTTGATTAATAGAAGGTTGAAAATAAATAGAATACATGTTATATTCTAATACAAATAAACAAATAAAGATTCGTTGTAACAGATTCATGCTCCACCATTTATAGTTACAATTTGCCATGTAAAAGCATACCCCAACTTTAATAAGGTCTCATACCATCTTTTGTATTAAAATTTGGACATAGAAAATGACCGATAACTAGTATAATAATAAAACAATACATAAGTAAAACAGTATAATAATAATAAAAATATAATAATATAAAGGTATAATAATATAGTAGTACAATAATACAGTAGCATAAGAAATTATTGCCACGGATGGCACGTGTTCCAATTCCTATAATAGATGTCTAGGCATATTTATAATCATTCTAAACCAAGATGAGTAAATGCGAATAGTGTGTAGGTTCGCAACCATTTAAAGAGATTTTGAAGTAAGTAATTGGTGCAAGGAATAGTAATTCATAATACTTACCGCTGGTTGTTGGCTTTCTTCTTATCACGTTTGGCCTGGGATTCCATTTCATCATCACTGTACTCCATTTCCTATTGGTTTAGGAACGGGAGAAATCATAGAGATGTGTCAGAAGATATATATACTAATAATTGACAGAGATCATGGTATAGCATTAGATAGACTGCCATTAAACTACAAACATAAACATACGGTCCACAATATGTATGAGTTCTAGTGATAGTTGTATGTTATAGGGAGAGGGGTCAGACAACCTCTTAGTGTCTTCTAAAGAGAGCTTTACTACTATTATTATTAGTACAATGTCCCCTTCTACACAGACCCACCTCTGGCATAACTTCTTCATCGTGTGTACCACTTGCATCAGTCCCTTTCATCTTTCTTAGTTCGGAGGGCATCACGTATTGGGCGGCATGGGGGCAATAAAATACTTGTTGACCAATCAAGTCCTTTGTATGTTCCTCTCTAGCACGTAGAGTGTAGTAGGGATTTCCTACTTGTCCAAATACATCAAACACCTGGGAGGGAGAGTTAGAAGAGGTGGAGAGAGAAAGGGAATTGATTGGATACATGAGAGGATGATAGTATGAGAATACTATATGATGTTGGCACGTGTTTGTGCAGGGATGCCTAGAGGTATATAGAAAGTACATAGAAGAATATCTATATCTAGAAGGGTAGAGTAAGTATGCCAGGTAGATATATATTATATTATACTATACTACATTATATAACATTATATTGCATCATACCACAGGACATTATATTCTATTATATTATATCCTTTTATATCCTAATACACCACACTAACCATGTTACATTACATAATATATGCATACTACAGGGCATTATACTACATCATGCTACATACTTACCGTCCCTAAGGGGCTATCCCTTGACAGGTAGAAGGCAGTGCCAAGGTCCATGGTAGGTACAGGCTCAGTAGCTTGAACAACCAACTACCATATATAGGATATAGAGGTTAGAGACATGGAGGGGTGGTTATGTACACTCTAATCACATTACCTATCATACTATATCATATTATATCATACTATATGAAATATATCTATATAGTATTACCTGTTTGTCTACCATGCTTAATATCTTTCCCAGAGCTATTAATGAGGCGTCTGTAGGTAGGACAGGAGGAAGCTCTTCCTCGGGAAGCTCCTGTAAAACATATTAAACCAATGAGAATACTTGTGTAAGATGTTCATAGATTTAAACCCGAATTATTATAAACATCTATATGTAAATACATAATATGGGCATGGTACAGATAAATAATCGAGAGGGAGAAGGCCAGAGAGAAAGAAGGAAAGAGAGAATGAGAGGGAGAAGGCCAGAGAGAAAGAAAGAAAGAGAGAATGAGAGGGAGAAGGCCAGAGAAAAAGAAAGAAAGAGAGAATGAGAGGGAGAAGGCCAGAGAGAAAGAAAGAAAGAGATTTTTTAAAAGAAAATGCTTGGTGCATGATTATTCTACTATATATATCCGGGGGTATTATATGTATTATCTACACCACATCTACATCATGTACATTATACCTATCTATATAATCCACACAGCCAATCCCCACCTCTATATCCAGTTCATTCGCGGTTTTTAGTGGTCCATCTGGGCCCCCGTCCTCGTCTAGTGACATCATAATCTTCTTCCTTACTGTCTCCAGATCTTCAACCTCCATTTCAGAGTCACTATAATAGTACAGTATAATATATAAGATGAGTACTGGTATAGTATAGTATAGTAAAGTATAGTAGTCATTATGATAATATAAGGTGCGTACTGGTATAGGATAGAATATGATGCGATAGTATAGTATAGTATAGGGTCACTGTAACAACATGATATATAAGATGAGCACTGCCTTTATGGCCAGGAATCGCATAGGAGAGGATGTGATAGGACAAGACAAGCTGCACATACTATAACTCTATCATATTAGAGTATAGTCACACATACCTATCACTATCATCGGAGCTATCATCTGATTCGCTCTCCTCTTCACTACTGTCGTCAGAGGAAGGGGGCTCTCTGTACATCACGCGTTAATTAATTAATTAATTGGAACCCATGAAATCCAATGACTTTAATTAAGATTTAATTACAAGTATGCATTTGCCTTCTTCCTATAGGTGACTCCACGCACGTCAAATAAATAATGAATTAGAGCCAATAAAATATCATGACTTGAATAGGAATAAACTAAAACACACATTTTCCTTTTTCCTATAGGCGACTTCTTACCACCTTAATTAATTAGAACCTATGAAATCCGTAAATAATAATGTGCTCAATGAATAATAATTAAGGCCGTAATTGAGGCTTAATCGCACATTCCATTGCTTTAATCATCAAATTATGAAGTTCTTTGGCCATATGTGGTATGACTAGTCGTATATTCAATTTCCTTACATATACAGAGAGAGTCGCAGTACAAGACATGTAATTAATTGAGATTGATGATGTTAATTGCATACTTTACCAATAAGAAAGTAGATAGGTCCCAAATTTTAAATTTTTAATATATTCAAGAGCCAATCAATCATACCCATTATTAATCACATAGCCTTGGGACCTGACTCATTAAGTACGATCTTATCTCCCTATAGTACACAATGTATATACATCAAGATTTATCCTATCTAGTTTCAGGGTATGGGTTGTGGTGGGGGAGAGGGGGTCAAAGAGGGAAAGAAATGAAAACAGAGAGTAAGTAGCCCTTGTTACACAATTACATTACATTATATTACATTATATTACATTATATTACATTATATACATGTATAGAAACACACTCCGAATGCACTTACACTTCCACTCCTCCAATCACATCGTCGTGTTTAATGGTCTCTTTATCCACTGGAGCGATCTTTCTAACCTCCAATTCAGCATCAAATGTTTCTTTATACTCTTCACTATCTCCTGCTACATCAACTACAAACTGGGTGCTCCTTATGCTCTCATCGCATTCCATAGATACTGCATCAGTGTTTCCATTGGGTACGGTGGGTATGGTTGCGGTGTTAATCTCAGAAATGTGCTTATCATGCTCAACCTGCATAGTTTGTTCACTTAATGGGGTTTCATTAACAATTTCCGCAACTTTCACAGTATTTTCAGCCATAACTGGTACATTCTCCACCTGAATTGGGGTCTCAGCTATGATATTATTGGTCGGTTCAGATGACAGGGGGGTCTGAGTTGTATCCATGATGAAAAATTAATACCTATATGAAAGGGAGAGGGAGAGGGGAAAGTATGAGCATAGCTAGGAGTAGGGGTAGAGGAAGGCAATACTAGGATAGTATCGTGTATGAACTAATCATGATTAATTATTAATTAATTAATGAGCCGTGACGTCACCTCTAACCCCACCCCAACCTTTCCTAATATGGTGACAATGATTTCTTCCTGATATGAGATAATTACATAAGGCGAAAAAATAGATACATGTATGTACATGTGTAGGTTTATGCAGATTCTTATACATCAACATATGTACGCAAACATGTACATATACATAGTAGAATACAAATCAATATAATATAATACAATATAGCATCACATAAGTTATGTGAGATTATGGACTCTTATATACATAAACATGTATAAATATGAGTGTGTATGTATGGATAGAGATAGGAGCTTCAACTCTTTAATTATAGTCAAATTCTAAAGACCTTTGACAAGACCGTTTGCACGCTAAAGACAAAATACCGACTATAATCTATTATTAAATAAATATAAGCAGAGGTTAATATTATTTAAAAGGTAGTTATCCATATGAAAAACATATATATATATAATGTTGCATATTATATAATTCAATGCATATTATATGAAATATTAATAGATATTATATATATTATATTATATTATATTATATATTATATTTTCAAACAACTATTGATAGGTGGTTGATAGTCAATACAATTTCTATATATGATATTACAATATTACGTACCATATTGCAATAATAAGTATACTGCATACAATAATAAGACTGCATATTGTGTGTGTATGAATATAAATATAAAAATATAGGTTTAGATATATAGATAGATACATATAGATACACACTGCATATACATTATTGCACATACGTGCATTTAAAATATATACCGGGATTACTGCTCCCTGTATTACGTACATGCAAGCCTACTTCTATTTTATCATACATACTATTCTGAATATCTTCATACTATAATGCCATTATACTATTGCTTATGCATATTTACTTGAACATATACATCAAGATACCCAAGCACACAAATGACATATATCTATTTCTACAATTATCCTTGCTGATAATTACCTGCTTTATTTTACAATAAATAACCCTCAGATATGTGATATATATATATATTGTGTGAATTATATATGTATATGTATATTATATTATTGTATATGTTTATATATATTAAATAAACTTTGTACACGTGCAGGTACTGTATGTACATGCATAAACATCTCCGCATGACTCACTAATGACGTCATAATGGCTCACCAAACGAAGATAAGATATATGCATATAATTAATTATATTTCAACCACAGTGATATAATTTACTAATTCATACACTTGCTTAACTATTTTATTACTATTAGTTTGTTTTTATTGGTATTTAATGTATGTAGTAAAGTACTAATATAGTAGCTTTGAGATCATGATCTACTTTGGAGTTAGTTGTCTATTGATAATTTAATGAATATTTATGAATCTTAGATTCAAGATTCAATCAGCGCCAATACCATGCACTGCACAAAGTTATTGAACGGAAACTTTAATTTTTGAATTTTTAATTAAAACAACATTTCAATGATTGGCTGACTCCGATCACATCTATTTAATATTATGTACTATATAGTACTGAAGTCAGGTCTATTAATGGCCAAGCAATCACATCAATTGGAATTTAAATACAAATTAAACCATATCATTGGTGAATAATTGTGATTAATAGTTAATCGCTAATAATCGGTAGTTAATCGCTATTAATTTATAATTAATCGATAACGATCGGTGGTTAAGCACAATGTCATTCCTTGCGTAGGCTAGATGTTTAATGTTATTCCATGTTGAGGATATTTTAAATACTACTGTTGACTTTTTAGGTAATTCATTATTATTTTTATAGCGTCTATGAAATCATAGCCCGTATACATATACCGCCAAAGGAGATATATATACTATTCTAGAATAATATTCAAATAATCTTGATCATAATTTGATTGTAAAGTATTAAAATTAAAATTCCAAGGTTATCATTAACATTCTTTTAACAGTTATAATCAATATTAATTAAGGAACAAAACAGGTTACTATGAAGATATATATCTTAGTTAGCTATATAACTATGCTCCTTACCACATCCATTCATAATTGGTATAAAATTCTGTGGTAGTTCTACTGATTTTTTTACAGTCTTAGGGGTCTCCAATTAGGTTTTGATACAAATAAATTAAAATTAATAAACAAAGAATCATTGTAATGGATTACGCATGTTCCAGCAAAAGAATCTATCTTTTTATTGTATTAGTATTTTTATGATTGTTATAGTCAATTTTCATTGCATTTCCAATTTCTTTAGTCTTATGTGAAAATGTTTATTTTACATTATGATATAATCTATTATAAAACATAAACTTAATATACTCGCAGTACGATCAAATTGGTAATCACAAATCAATTATTATTAAACCGTATTGGCTCATTTATGTCGTACATGACTACTATTGGCCTTTTAAAAATGTTTATAATATTTTTAGTCAAGAAATAAAAACTTCTAAAATAAATTAAAATTAAACTATTATTAAAAAAGTATAATACAATTTAAATTTATGCAGATACATATTAAAATAATTTGATTTGTATTTTTATTGGCTTCTAATCATGAATCAAAATTTAATCTAGAACATTGGGAACTAAACTATTCCGTCTGAAAGAGGTACAATAAAATTTAAATGCAATTTAAAATTATGCATATTAGAATAATATCTTTATCTACTTTCTATCATTGGCTTATAATCATGAATTACGGTTTAATCCGGAGCATAATTGTTTACTACTAGCTATATATATACTCAACCACATGGTGTAGTCAGTTCTATCTTTTATGTTTCTGTTTGGTTTATTATGTTATTGTATTGTAGTTTTGTTTTGTTATAATTTATTTTTTAGGCAGTACTTACAAACTATTTCTTTCAAGTTTTCAAGAATATTTCTTTAATGAAAAAAAAAATTAACTCTGTTTTGGTTTTTTATTTCTTGTTGCCACAGCCCTAGGATGTTTGAGGGGTGGTTTCCCTTGTGGATTCGCATGCCAATTCAGACACCCAAAGGTTTTTTGTTCTAACTGGTTCTGAGGTGGGAATGGGAGTTTTTCCCCTCCTGTCCGAAGGACCAATAAGAATGCCGTGGCTATAGTAACGGATGTCTAATCACACGGTGTTGTGGTATCGCCACCCAACCTGTGTTTCATACCATGCCAACATTCTTTTCTTCATGTTTTTATTGAAAATTTTGACAAATGGGTTGAATTAATGAGTTGTTCAGTGAGCAACAACAGCAATTAATAAAATAAACAAGGTCTCATTTTATGAGATGCAATATATTATAGTTTTATGTAGTAAAAGTAGTTAATTGAGACATGCTATTGATATAAAGGCGTCTTGGAAACTTGGTTTAAGAAAAAAATAGTGGCACAGTTAATTGCCTTATTATTGGTTTTTCTTCACAACTCATTGGCAATGTTTGATATTGTTTTATCCAAAGTCATATTATTTTGCAAGTTACTAGTATGTAGTTAGTCAAGATAACAAATAATTTAATATAGTATGACTGAAAGGGTTGTATTTTATTTTTCAGTTAATTACTAAAAATATATATATATATATATTGTTATAGTTTCACCTACGCTCTGATTTGTGTATACGTGAAAGCTTGTCTTTGTTAATTTTTTTTTGACTAAAGAAATATTAAGGTTATTTAAAATACATACAATATCATATTATTTCTGTTATATATGCTTGTGCAAGTAAAATAATTGCGTCTAGCCTCAACCAAGGATTTAAAGCATCACAGCATGAAACATAATCTTTGAAGGACTGTTAATTTCCTCGAAAGAAGAACGCAAGATCTCGTTCATGTCACATGGGCAGATACTCCCACTGAAGGAGAGCCAACTTCCCATCTATCATCACCCCTAAACTGTGGATGGGATGAGTCCTTCAAAAACTCCCCGACGAATCTGAAAATGGGGGCCATTAGCACTACCACGACTTTATAGTCCTAAAGAGCTTTCCCGAGTCAGTGGGAGCAACTGTAGCGGTTTCATCAGACATTAACCCTGACCTGGATGTTCTCGTTAGACAACAAATAGCAGAACAACCTACGCAAATGAGTTTAAGACATGAGACCCAGATGGCAATAAGTAGCACTACATACACACCAACACATACTCCATCCTGCCAGCTAGTATTTAGAGCAGTAGCCATATTTGCCACTCCCTCAGTCTGAACCACTTGGAATTCTGAAGCTCAAAGGTGTAAAACACACTATGAAGGCACATGATAAGAGTGGATTCATGTAATGGAAACAGAGATGGGCACCCGAAACGAGTATGCTACATGGTCCTTGGTTTAATGAATACCTGTGAGAGCTACTGACCTGTGTAGCCTGTGGTTATTTCAGTGAAAATGCAATGGTAAAAGAAAGACATGTTGTTGTAAACAAAGTCTGCCTAGTAGGCATAAGGATTCCAGGTAAAAAACGTGACATAAACTAGCATGACATCTTAAGCCCCGTATGCTAGTTCAGGATGGTTAGATTCTTGCTAAGCATAGCAGAAGTCTGGGGGTATAACCTAGCACAATTAGACATTAAGGCCGCCTATCTGCATAGTTACCTGGATGCACTAGTGTATCCAGGGCAATTACTAATGCTTGTGGAACTGGACCAATGGAGACATGTTTGCAAGTTCAGTAGAAACCTCTTTGGACTATATGCCTCTGGACTACTCTGGAACAGAGCACTAGATAGCTTTCTACGGTCAATATATTTCTAGCTCACGGAGACTAATCCTTGTCTGTATAAGTCACACAGAAAAGCAGGCTCCATGTATATTTGCATCTATGTTGATGGCGTACTTATCTACTTAGAAAACGTCAAGGATTAAGAGTGGCTTATCAGCCTAATTTCTGCAAAATACCCCACTTATTCCATATGATTCCAAGCTCCTTCTCTACACTCAGTTGGAACCGAGAAGGATGCATCCTACTGTCTCAATGTGGATACCTAATTGAATTAATTAAGAGCTATGGCCAACATGATAAGTGATCAACATGCGCGCCCCTTCTTGCAGAACACATCCAGTCTGTAGACAATGAAGACACACCATAACAACCATGTGATCTAATTGCATATGCCTATCTCATTTGGTGTTTGAACTGGATTGACAAATTCAGTGCATCCGAGATCACCTTTAGCATAGCCTTCCTTGGCAGGTACTCTGCTCAACCCAACCTGGATTATTATGAGGTGCTTCTTCATTTCCTAAGTTACTTGAAAACTTACCCAGCAGAGACCATAATATATAAACCTGGAACCATTAGTCATTAGTCTGATCAGCTACTCTGATGCCAACTTCTCGACATAAGGATATAATGACACCAAGAGTACCAGTGGCCATTGCATCTTCCTAGCTGAAAGATTGCTGGATTGGAACAGCCAAAAGCAAACTGTATGCACTCTCAACCCAACAATTTGCATATATTGCAGTTTCAATTGATAGACTAAGTTTTGACTCTGAGAGAGTACTACTGTATGGAGACAATATATGGACTGTATGATTATGCAGCAAAAAATGTGTCCCCAATAACACATCCCGCATTGCTATTCATTTCCACTATATCAGGAACGTGGTAAGCAACAATAAAACTAAAGTCGGGAGTATCTCATCTAAGGATCAAGCAATTGACTTCCTGATCAAGTCTTTTGGATCTGGACTATTCCAGGCCGGTAAGAGACTCCTATATCTACAAACACAACCATAGGTGAAAATATTCTGAATCTCATTTAAAAAAAGCCAGCATGGCTGCATTCTGAGTTAATAGCTTTTCTTTATTTTTCAGCTCTCTCCTCTAACATTTCAGCCAATAGGAGAATGTTGCAAAACCGTCAACTGTGAAGGAGCACGTGGTACAGCTGACAAATTGGTAACAAGTGAATCATGAAATGATTAATCCAATATTATTTGTTTGAATGACGTTCTTAATCAGATGAAATGATTTATCAATATATATCATGGAAAGTGTGCAATCGGACTAGTGACGAGGACACAAGTGAAGAAGCTATCCAAATATGGACACATACATTGAACTAATTGGAGAATTATAATCAAGTTATGATTGAGTAATTTTAGTGGGCCTTACGGTTCTCCTGTAAATTGCATTAGCCAATAAGGATCAATCTACACCGTGGTTAATTTATACTATTCAAAACGCATGATGGATGAGACTGAACTCGGGTCAAAATATATATCGAATACAATATAGTATACATGAGTTAATTCAAATTATTACTACATGGGTTTGATGGATAATCTCTACCATTTGATTTACAGCAGATAACAGATAAATAGAATATATGTTATATTCTAATATAAATAAATAATGAAACTTTATATTGTATCACTCATGTTCTAAAAAAAGGTGGTAGTTCACTTATACTGACTAGTGATCAATATAAATGATGTATATAGTTGATACAATAAGTACAAGCTACATAAATATACTACAGA
>NAOQ01000003.1:169279-198035 GCA_002751075.1 Ichthyophonus hoferi
GTAGGATAGTATGTATGATAGTATGTAGAATAGTATGCATGAGAGTATGTATGATAGTATGTAGAATAGTATGTAGGATAGTATGTATGATAATAGGTAGGATAGTATGTAAGATAGTATGTATGAGCATGTAGGATATTGTGTAGGATAGTATGTAGGATAGTATCTCCTTCCTCCCGCCTCTCTATACATACATACATAAATACATACATACATACATACATACATACATACATACATACATACATACATACATACATAAATACATGCATATATACATACATACATACATAAATACAAGCATACATACATAAATACAAGCATACGTACATACATACAAGCATACATACATACATACATACATACATAAATATATGCATACCATCATACATACTATCATACTATCATACTATCATATACATACATACATACATACATGCATACATACTATCATACATACACACACACACCAATTGCGAGTATGATGGTATACAAGCTAGCATAGACCTCATACACATACTAACACACAGGCCTACCCTAGGTGTTTGGGGGGACCCTACAGGGCGGCCTACTCTATCCCTTAGGAGGCAAGGCATCCTGCCATAGGTCCGTACGTACTGTCACCTCATGTTAGCATTATATATATATATATACATGTTTGCCAATATAGTTTGAGAGTTAAAAATTATATTTCATGCTTATTGCTTGCTTTAAAAACTTTTGGTTTTAATTTGCGGTTTTTTAGTACTTGATATTTAGCGATTGTAGCTAAAATGTTTATAATATAATAGTGTATAATATAATACATAACATAATATAAATAGCACAATATCATATAGTATCACATTACACATTATAGAATATTTTGAGATGGTATTTATAATTTATTATTGTAAATAGTCTCTATTATTTGCCGATAAACTGATTAACTGCAATTTTTCCACTCAAAAACACTAAGAATATATGCAATTATATCTTGTATCTTGGCCAATATTCAGTTAGAATGTAATGCAGTGATGTTCTAGGCCTGTAATTGTAATTGTTTTTGCATATTTTTATAACACTGTTTACTATATATATATATATGTATTTAGGTACCTACTATATTATGCAATCTTCTATTTTTACAACTAGGTCCAGACTCTTTTTTATAATTCTATCTCATTATCTCATTAATGGCCGCCAATAACAAGCTTGCTTTTTGCTAGAGGTAGAAACCATCTGTCTCGCTATCCTGTTAATTAATTATTGATGATCAATTGATTAAATATTTAAATTTTAATTAGTAGCCAATTAAATTATAAATTATTAATGAACCACTAATTAAATTTTGAATTATTAACTAAATGTTAGTTAATTAATTTGCACCAGGTTGCACTAATATATGAGAGATTCTATACCTTTCTGTCTTTTTATTGGACAGCGTATGTGATCAAAATCATCTATTGCAATTAATTGCGTATCTTATATGCCAATACCATCTGAACATAGCAAGATTGAGAGGACCTGCCAAATTAGAATATTCCAATAATTTTAAGGATTAGATTAATATTAATGCCAATGAACCACTGGCTATTAATTCAACATGTAACGAACAAATCGGAAATTATTTTATTAAAACAGTAAAATATACAATCATATTACCATAAAAGGAACTGGTTTTGGGATTAAAATATTACTATATAAGAGAGACTATAATTCTAGTGGTGTAATTAACCATACCAATGAAGTGCGCTTGTTAATTAATTGGTGCTAATTATATTGATCATGCCTACCCAATAGTGATCGAATCTTTATGGGCGGACCGTTGTCTCTCAGAGGATTTACTATGAAGGGGGTAGGGCCAAGGGAGGGAGGTATGGTATAGTAGGATATAAGAGGATATAGTGAGATATAGTAGGATATAGTAGGTTATAATGGTTATAGTAGGGTATGGTGGGGTATAGTAGGGGTAGTAGGACATGAGTTTAGAATGATATAATGCAAGTACTGTGGTGGAGGCAGGGCTTCTAGTGTTGTTCATACTGTGGTCCGCCACCGAAAATGAGTTATGATCAGGATAAGGGCTTGAGATAAAGAGGGGGCATACGATATCTACCCTTTGTGTTTACCGTGCCCGCCCCTACCACATATACTTATCCTCCTTTTCCTTCCTAGCGGATTCTCTAGGAGGGGATCTACAGTATGCCTTAGGGGGGTCTATAAGGACTCCCCTGCAGTTCCTCCATCCTAGTCTGGGCTCATGGTTGCAGCTGCAAGCCTTTGCTAACGTTGGAAATCTGACTGAATATAACCAGGGTATGGTACTCATGTAGTGTCAGGTTTGGTGTTATCGAGTGTACGTGGGTAGGTTGGTATATAGGTAGCAAGAGAGGGAGGGCATATATATTAGATACATTCATTTATATAGTTTTATTATATGTAGTTTCTTTGATTTGTATTTTTATTATATATTTTAATGTTTCCTATCACACAATATATAGATATATACTCTATATATCCTACTATACTCTACTAGTATAATCTCTCCATTACTTTACTGGCCTACCCAACCCTCAGAGCAAATAGATATATACCCTATATATGTAACATACAACATGCTATTGTCAATAGGTATCTATACAATACACATGCACCTGCCCCCTCCCCTGGGTGTATAGGCCACACATGAAGCACATGTATACATATCTAACCACCATATGATATACAGCCATTACTATGAAAGAGAATGTCATAAAACTCATCACTGCTCAACCACGTACCAGTGTGGGAGGTATGTGCTACTATGGTAGCCATGGTAACTATATAATGGTGTAGTGTTTAGTATAGTATAGTATATGTGACGTGATATAGTATATAGTATTAAAAAACATAATGCAACGTAATGTAGTATAGTGTGATGAAATATGATCTGTTATAATATAATATAATAAAATATAATGCAATATAATATACTACGATATACAAAGATGTACTGTAATAATATAATACAATACCCTATATCTTTAACTATCATGTACACATACACAATCTAACATAAAACCAATTACAGCGGGTCTTCTACTCAATCTGGGAATGGCCCGAATTGAAATTAATTATTGTATGCCATTGGTTCACCAACCTACGGATTCATTAAACCCAGGGTTTCAATTTGGCTTAGGGATAGATTTCCTGTAATCTTAAGAGAGATTAAATATACTTGATATGGATATATTGTAATATTATATTATTTTATTTTATATAATTGTATTTGTATTTCTACACAATCTAATTAGCTAATTATTAATTAAGTGTAATTAGGATTGGTTAAGCGGGACTTTATGTTTAATTGCGTCATTGTGACGTTATAACTGTTGCTTGGACATACTATATATGAGATAGAAGTATTAATTAAGACTAATTAAGATCTAAGTAGTAAAGAGTATTTCTATTGCGAGGTGATTCTTCTTCCCCTTTACTATTATTCTCTTTGTTCTTGTTACATGCAGATCCTAATCTTTTCAAATTAATATAAAGCTATATCTGAGTGCCCTATAGAAAGAGAGTCCCAATTTGATTGCCTCTATGTCATGTAGGCCTTGAGGCAGAACAAATAAAATTGTAATCTATAGCTGGCAATCACTTCCATAAGGTAGGAGTAAATTGTGATTTGATTTACACACTGACTAGTAAGAAAACTCAATGTACAAATTATATAATATAATATGATATAGTAGGCATATATGAGGTTATAAGGATATACTTACATATGACCCTCAATGGGAGGAGGATGCATTGCTCATGATCTCCGGCCATATGTTGGGATATGCTGGCTGCAATCCCTGTATCCAACCATGAACACTTTGAGATTGGTAATACTTGGGAATTTTACTCTGTACTTGTAAATTCTTACTCATTTTTATGAAGTTAATGTGTGTTTTATGAAACAAAACAATTTGATGTATTAACAGAAAACTACTATAAAGTATAATAGATCAATGATATGATATTATATTATATTATATCATACTACATAATATTATATTACACTGCCTTACATTATAGTAAATTGAGCAATATTATATTAAATTACGTTATCTTACAATATATTAAATAAGAAAATACATACATACAAAAAGACATCAGGAACAATTCCTACTTAATATCTTGGCCTTAAAGATTTTCGATCAGTGTGCAATCAATGCTAGTCTATACTTAATCTTTTCAGTCAGTGTATAATTTCCAATTAATTTCAGATCAAATTTTATCACAAGTCAATTGGCATGATCTGCACTCAATCTTAGCTTAATTTTCTGGAGACACATTCTGTTGAAATAGTATAATATAGGGTAAACATAAGATACCCTGTCTTTATTTCAAGACATTACCCTGGTAATGACGCATGTCAGGTGACAGACTAGAGTGTAGCCAACACTAGAAGCCCCATCTCAACCACACAGTGGTTAATTCATACCATTCTGAACACATGCGATGCAATGAGACTGAATTCAAATCAAAATGTATACCTAATATAATATGGTATATTGGAATTAATCTCAATCTGAATGATAGCTGTGTAGGTTTGATAGATAATTTCTACTATTTGCTTAATAGTAGATAAAAAATAAATAGAATATATGTTATATTTTATAAGAATCTGTGATAGTTTTAGTGACTTGTCCACAGCTTTCGTGATCTCCAATTGAATAACATAGTAATAATAGTCACTTGATCTGATCTGTTCTTAAGGCTCAGTTGTTATGGTAGAGTAGAGGTTCTATGAAAGGCATATCTACTGACTCCCTAGGTAACTGACTGTAGTAATTATATCTCTGTTCTGATTAAAAGGGAATCAATGCTTTGATTCGCTTAGGTTCTAATGTGAAAATTGCACAATGAGGCCAATCCGTAATGGGTGCTATATTACAATGTAAATAATAACTATGGCCACTTTTTAATGCTAGTAGACAGTTCTCTGACTTCTGAATGAGCCAGAGATCTGGATACTGATTATCGTATGCAAGTGCCAATGATGCACTAGACATTACAATACTAATGTGATTATTACAAATATATAATTAATTGCAAAGTTTTGTGTGTTATAAGTACTTTCATATTTTTGCTACTGTTACCATGTATGTGTGATTGGGTATGCCTTTATTAGTTATTTCCATTTTCATTTTTACTTTTCTGATCTTTATTATGCATGTCAATTGCAGTTAACACCTGTATAATTGTATTCATTATTGAAAATAGGACTGATTGTAAAGATTATTATTGGCTAACACAATTTATGATAGGTCACAGAGACCCACTAGAATTGTCCGATCTTACTACAATACTTAAATACTATTGTGTCCTCAGTTAGATAGCAAATTAACCAACTTCCTTATTGATACAAATGCTTTCATGCTGCATTCTATGTATTGACAAATCAATCTACTTATTAGAGAATGGTATTCAATTAACTAACATAAGAATAATCATCATATCACCACTTGTTATCAGGGTTTCAGGTAAACTATGTGTTCATTCACAGTTAAAAATCTTGTAACATATTCTAATATGAATAAATAAATAAGGAATTATTGCAATCTATTATACATGTTTCAGAAAAACTGCGACTATCATCTCAAAAAGAAATCCTAAATATGGTAACACAATATCTGTAATCATGATCTGATTACAGAAATATCTAGATTAATCACAGATTAACCAGTAGAATAGTCTAGATGAGGAACAAGCCCAAGTCTAAATAATGGATGACCCATACACGTGACGTCATGACAATCATCATAGAATGAGGCCGCCATCCACACGGATTACCTGCCAATGGGAGGTTATACATATACTCATTTCTATCTTATATCTTTTATATATCCTATACTTTATCCAACCTTATATCCTATATATACCCTATACCCTATACAGACCTTATTCCCTCCTATATATATTTTATACCCTATCCTACCCCACATCCTATATATACCCTATATCCCATCCTACCTTATATTCTATACACATACCTTATACTCGCTTGTATTGTATATATATCCTATACCTATAATTTATCCTGCTCTATATTTTTTATATATTTAATTGGTCTATAAGTTTATTATCATATATGTATTGTTAGGGATAAAACAATAAAATAAAACTAATAAGCATTTTCTATTGGTAGCTTAAACTCTTACCTGCCCAGTAATATAGTTGCAGGATAGTAAAAATTTTACCACCTCAACTACGTCATCAGTTTCTCCAAAGCGTTTAATGGACAGTTTGCTGATAATAGCATCCCGGGATGTTTCACTCATGTCTAATTGGTTTAGTATCAAAATGTTATTATATGTTGCTATATGTTGTCATCCTAATATTGCAATTATTATTATTATTATTACTATTATTATTATTACTATTTTCTAACTAAACAAAGTTCATAGTTTCCAAATGGACGATGACCTTTACCAGATAGAAACAGTTGTAAACAATGGACTTTAATAGTAATAGTCCAGGCTAAAATTCCTGTCATATTTAGAGCCAATCATGTATGCATACTTTCTTTTAGACCACTCATATATTAGATCTCTTCTTGTTCGAAATTATTTTAATTAAAACTTAAGCAGAAATTATAAGCTGCTATTAATTAAGTATAAAATATTAACTATCATACTATTGTTAACCATGATAAACTATAAAAGGTATATTTTCAACCTGGATAACTCATTTATTCACCAATGATTACTAATACATAAAACATTTTAAAAAAAATCAACTAAAATATAATACAATAAGTATAAACCAATAACAACTCACCTTTAGTCATTAGGGTATTTATAAAACCTGGTGCAATCACATTGACTCTAATCTTTCTACTGCCTACCTCCTTCGCCAATGATTTACTGAATCCTGGAAGTGGGGTAGAGGAAGAGTGTATAATATTGTAGTATATTGCATTACAGTATATTGTACTATATTGTAGTATAGTGCATTATAGTAGATTATACTATATTATAGTGATATTATATTATATTATACTATACTATATCATACTATATATATAGCATGTCCTATATAAAGTGTAAAAAGGACGCATAATAGGTCAGCTAAAAATACTTACCAATCAAACCAGCCTTAGAGGCACTGTAAGCTGATTGGCCGATATTACCCGTCATACCAACCACACTACTAATATTAATAATGTTGCCACCTGATATTCATGATGTTTTATAGGTTAGCGATGATTGGTTACTAATTATTTTTAATTATGGGTTTACAACCACCAATCACTACTTGCACTTCAATACTATCCCATTGCATTTTATTAGCCAATGACTATTCATCTTTATTATTTAGTTTTTCATTAATTAATTAACAATTACCAACTACGAATGTCTATCATACCATATCATCTTATTCATTAATAAATTAATAAATTAATTAAAATTAATTTTTAATTACTTTTCACCAATAAAATTATGGGTTGCAATCAGACATAAGCAGAGGGAGAGAGGGAGAGAGGGAGATGGAGGGTTAGGATATGGTAGGACACAGTATAATATAGCATGTTATATGGTATAATGGGATAGTAGAATATCATATTGTATATATAGAAAAAGCGAGAGATTATAATATAGGGAGCTATATGATATAGTATATTAAAATAAAAGATAATATAATATAATACAATATCATAATATAGTAACATATATTTTGCTTAAATAAAATTAAAAACAAGTAGAGATTCGTGGCACTGAACCATCTGTTCCTCTCATACTACACTAAGTAAGGTTCTAAATAAACTTAAACTATGTTAGATATAGGTAGAGACAGGCCTCGTCCATGACCTAAGTTCAATTAGAATAGTGTCTCAACATGTCCAATTATTTATTCAGACTATATATGCCATAGTAATAGTAATAGTAGTAGTCAAGAATATCATTGGATTATATCTATATATATAGAGAGAAATATCTATACTAACCAAATATTCCTTTTGCTAACAAATTGTTATTTTAATAATCAATTAATATTGGACATCAAATATTTAATAGTGAAGGGGTGATCGTACATTGGGCCTTTATCATGCCTCTCAATACTGATCTTGATAGATACATAGGCCCTAGAAGATTAGTGTTGATTTGCTGTAAATTGGAAGTTTACCACGTTATGCAATCAAAACCTTTAATTATAATTAATTATTTAATTTGGTTTGATATAGATATATTATGAAATAAGTAATACAAGATATACGTATATATTGCCGTATGGCTAATAATAATAATATTTAATACTCATTAACTGGTGGTGAGTGATAATATGATACAAGATAGTATAATCAAAAAGAATCAATTATAATATAAGATAATGCAATAAAATAAAATAAAATACATTATAGTATAATATAATACAATGCAATACAATATAATCCAATCCAATACAATACAATACAATACAATACAATATAATACAATAAAATACAATATCATATAGTATAGTATAAAATACATACTTTATGTATGTTAGTGTCAGTGGCCCTCAGTAGTAAGCCATCAATCGATATCCCTAATATGCATTTCATTTATATTAATATGTATTTATATAATTAATGCATATGCATATACATGTACATATATACATATACATGAATATATATAAAATAAGAAATTATATGAACTAAAGTAAAACCACTAATAATATTTCAATATAAATTCGTTAATCACCCAATCATAACACACCATTAAAGGGGGACATGATTGGTCAAGATAGCTAATAGTAGTATAGCACATATTACATATATAAATAGATTAATTTGGATTATATCTTG
Source organism: Ichthyophonus hoferi (assembly GCA_002751075.1). Taxonomy (NCBI): domain Eukaryota; class Ichthyosporea; order Ichthyophonida; family Ichthyophonidae; genus Ichthyophonus; species Ichthyophonus hoferi. The sequence continues at coordinate 178,083 of NAOQ01000003.1, forward strand.
TTTATATATAATATAATATAATGCAACACAATATAAAGCACTGTAACACAATACAATACACTACCCTATCCTACAACACAAATACAATAAAATAGACTCATACTACTACAAGACTTAAGAGATATTACTAAGCAAACAATTATCACAAACCTGCAGCATTTACTAATACAGTGGTAGTCCCTATTGTTGTTTCAACTGTCTGTGAGTGTTGCGTAAGTATATGATTATGATTAAATAATACATATTTACAGTGTAACTGGGTAGCATTTCTGATATAACAACTTGGTCATAAAAAATTGCTATAGTACAATATAATACAATATGGGATAATGTATTACATTACAATACAGTAATTTGGAATTTTGATAAAGTTTTCAAACAAGTATCAACAAAAATTTAAACTTTTTATTTACAGAAAAATTAGCAATATTTTATTTTATTTTGAGTCCAATCGAAGCTAATCTTCAAAATTGCTGGTGATGTGATTTATCACATATAGTATGTTGGAACCTATGTAATACATTACAATAATTATTTATTTATTTATTTATTTGTATTAAAATATAATACATATTCTATTCATTTATTATCTGCTATTAATAAAATAGTAGATTATCTGTCAAACTTATATAGCAATGACTCGGATTGAGATTGATTCTCATATACCATGTTATATTAGGTCTACAGTTTGATCCCAATTCAGTCTCACTGCATCACATTTGTTTAGAATAGTATAAATTAAACACTGTGTGGTTAAGGCAGAGCTTCTAGTTTTAATGACACTATAGTCCACCATCTGACGTGTCATTGTCGGGGTAACGGCTTAAAATAAAAACAAAGTATATTATATTTACCCTGTATTTTACCGTTTTAATATAGTCCAATTAGTACCCCAGTTATTGTCATTGTGCCTTATATAGCTAAGCATAATTTCTTATTTAAGTAATATATATATAGGTATTTATATAGAAAAATCAAAAAATAGAATGCCTCTCTAAACCAATGGTAATAAAGCATACCTTAACGGCCTTAGCAACAGCCAATGGGTCTGCGACATCACATTTTAGTGCTAGATGATGGTTGGATAATGTACTATCTATCCCTTTTAAGGCAACTAGTGCCGCATTTAAGGTTTGATCATTTCTTCCTAGAACTGATTGGGTAGAAGAAATGATATGAGTGTGACAGGGTAGGATTTGTGCATTATATTGGGATAGTATAGATTTGGTTTTTATAAAAAAGCTTACCTGTAACATACAAGATAATACAAGATAATACAAGTGCACATAGATACAGGTACATACCTCCTATGTGTACTACTATAGAGTAATATATACCTAATATAGTAATATACATCTAGTCTTCTACCTGCAACTTTAGCTCCTTGAGAGGCACAAAACAGAGCAATTGCATGGCCAATGCCCCGCGTACCCCCTGAGACGATAACTGTTTTTGAACTGAGCATTGTGTTATTCAATACTCAAAAATATATACAGTATTGGTTATGATTGGTATAGTAGTGTCTTATTATAACAGTGTAGTGTTGTATGGAATAATATAGTCTAATAAGGTACAGTAAAATATAGTAACAAAGGATACTTTAATATACTATGTATGCTATCTTTCTTTAAATATGTTGTACTGCAATTTCATGTTTAAGACTGATTTTCTTTCTCCTATAGTCAATTGGTCGCATAAAGCTTATTAGCCTTTTTGGGTAATCATCATATTCTTTTGCTTTGATCGCAGATAGACGAGCATGTTCGCAGATTGAATGTAATGATTAGTATTGATCACAGATTGATCCTAATGATTGGTATGAATCTTAGATTAATCGGTGGATTCATAATAATTGCCAACGTCAGGCTAATTTCAGTAGATCATGAACAGAACGATATACGATTCAGTGAAGATACCTTCTTACCAACCACCTCTATAAAGTCAGATTAGTTGCATGTATTAATTGATTATATATTAATCTACGATGAATATAAAGACAATAAAGAACATTCTTATGGAACATGAGCATCCATCGATCTCTGACCTTTCGAGTAATTGAAAATGGCTTAGCAGTCAAAATAATATAAATATGATTATTATACATAAGATGCAATATATTAGTTGTTCTAGTATGTGGTGAGATTAGTCAAATACTGTACAACCTCTATGTTGAAATCAGCAATCCCTAGTGGACGTTTATTGGTTAATATCAACTCTAATAAAGTATCTATGCTGGGCCCACACTGGTTCTGGGCATGCGTTTTTGTTCATAAATGTAGTTTACAAATTTATCTAAGCAGGTAAGTTATACTTTGGCTCCGTCTAAGTATGTCAGATTTTAGAGTATATTAGAAGCAGATAATTAAGTAGATTATCTGTCATACAATGTCAAATAGGTCCATCAATAAGTACATGTTACGTATTAGTTCATTTATTGATAGTCCACTTATTTTATTGGTTACTTAAATATTGTAGACGATTTAATTGGGTTGAAGCTACTTGTTATTGATATATATATATAAAATCATAGTTTTGCATGATCCACATATGCATCATAGAAGTTATCAATGCAATAATCCTAGCACAATAATATATCTTCATATAAATATTATGCCCGTTATTTTATTAATAATATATAAAGCATTATGAAATACACTACCTTACATAACCTTTCAGAATATAGTATTTCTATAGGATACTGATTTAATATCACTTTATATTTAAACTTAACACTTAAGATGACGTCAGAAATTGTAAATCAAATAAACATGGAAAAGCTGTGATCATAATATTATTAAACTTCATAATATAATATTATATACTTTAATCAAAAAATATATACTATAAAATAGTATAATATAGTATAATATGGTATAATTTATATACTTAACATTTTACTTTTAGGTTAAACAATTTACACTAAACATGTAAACAATCTCGATGGCGCCAACTTGATCAATCATAGATTTCAGAAGCTACTGGCAGATATACATTTATCAGTGTACTTTTTATATGGATGTTTTTATAAAAATATATCTTTTTTTATATTTAAATGTGCATACTATGCAAACAAAAATGTATTTTATATTTATGTTATTTAATGATATACTATATGAGCCAATCCAAGGCGCATCAGGGTTCACAGCTTATCTAACTTGCAGAGGCAGGCAAATGCCTTACTACTTTCCATGGAATCATGGTAATAAATTGAACTTAGTAAGTATTAAAAAATTACAAGGGTTTATGTTTGTGTATACAAACATATTGTGCTTTAAATAATAATTAAATAAATAAGATAAGTGCTTTTTATTAATAATAAATGTGATTTAAAATGTACAAAATTATATTTACGAAAAATACTACTTTATTTTGAAGGGTTCTAAATGATATGAATGGCTCAAAGATGAACGCATGTTATCGTTTAGATGCGGTAATAGTATACACATACATACAAATACATATGTGACTTTGTTATTATTAGTTTATATATATATATATGTATATATATGTATGTAACATATCAGGCTTTTATTTATTTAACTACCCTACGTTGTAATACGGATTTCTCTGCCACTAGACTGTATTGTAGAGTGTATTAGACTCATCATTACAGTATCTAATACATTATATCATAAAATTTCACACCATAGTAATTTTATTACCGGACCAAACAAGTGTTTTTTGTTTTTTTTTGCTTTTACATTACATTGACGTTATATTGAGCTATAGTATATATATATACTATTTTAAAATGTCGAATGAATTTCCATCGGGCTATCCTGCGCCCACAGCTCCCTCTGCAGTTTCCCAATCATTACCACGTAGCCCTATGCCAGCCCCACCTCCCTACCCTCCACCCACTATTACTAGTGTTGCTCATGCACAGTGCCATGTCGACCAAAATTCCGTGTACATGCCCTCTCAACGCTTGAATAATACATGTAATGCTTACCTACCTCCAACAGCAACAACGCCTCTTCAACACCTACCTCAGTACCCACCTCCCTATATGAATCAACATACCAGTACTCCTTATACACCTATTCAAGCTCATTCCAATGCAGGCTGTCAACAATCAAGTTTGCAACCGGCTGTAATTGCACCATATCCACCCCCCTACTTGGTGCAACCACGGCAATCCTCCGTTATTCCTGGTTATGGACAAAACACTCAAAGCGGAATACCACAAGGTTATCCTGTTTATCATCCAGAATATCCTCCTAACCCGCCCCCACCACTACGACAACCACCACCACCACCTCCACAACCACAACAGCAACCTAATCCTAATCCATATAATCCTCCTTATAGCGTTGATAACCCCTCTAGTTTGCATACAGGAACATATATGAGACCCTGCTCTCAACTCCAACCTCAACCTCAAGGAACACATAATAATTCTTCTTTTAACATTCCACCCAAAGCTCACACTAATATAACCCGCCTTAGTGGTTGCTATAAGTGCCACGGGCATGGAGATGTCAAGAAGCCATATAAGCCATGTAAAGTGTGTGGGAGAATGGTATCGCCTACCTATGTAATGAATAAGTATGTAGGGGGTTGTTCAAAATATTTAAAAAAGTTGTAGTGTACTCCATTACTGAAGGAAATTAATGTAAGCATTAGATGCTAATGTGAGCCAATGGTTCAGATAATTAATGTTAGTAATGTACAATTGAGCGAAAGGTTCAGCCAGAAGTAGATGAACAAACGTTTAAATTTCAAGACTGGGTTTAATGGAAGCAAATATCTTCTCACTTTTAAGAGGGAATTATTCCTATGGGACTCCATTCCCAATAACTGCTTGCATAAACTGGCATTCTAGAAACAATTTCCTTTGCAGTCGAGGATGTACCATTCAGAAAATACAATTGATATGACTCCTACTGTTATCTCTACGTAAGGCCATCTTATTAATATAATAGATTATACTAGTAGTGGGCTTTTATAATGCATAATGTTTGTTTTCATAAAATTACCAAAGAAGCACGATATAATTGCCAATTAATTGTTAAGAATTATAGTGTATTGTCGGTTAATCGGTAAAAATGGTAGTTCAATACCAGTAAGTGCTTATGTTTTGCTCTTCCAATACATATACCATACTATGACAATAGGATATAATTATAACATTGATTAGGGTTTAGAAAGTTAAAAAATTGCTATTTTCTATAAAATTATATAATACTATTTTTTATTGTATAGAATGAGAATGCTAATAATATTGTGATGGATGATGTAACCCTATATGGTGGCTACCATCTATTACTTAAGCCAATTGATACGGATAATATTAATACTCACCATATTAATAGTAAAGAGGTGTTGGCATTAGTTTATAGTTTTAGTGTTTGCCCAGATTGTATGTACAAGATGTTGATACTAACTTGCGATTTGTTATGCATAATCAAGTGATATTATTCCATTGTATTTTAAATATCATATCTAAGCGGTTACGTCATAAATATTGTTTATAAAACTAGCCAACAAGATCAATTAACTCGACCTACTTAATTGCTATCACATAGTAGGCTTGTATTAATATAGATATTAATAAGAAAAACACCCAGTGGTAGAGACTACAGATATTTCACATATTTGTTTTGCATTATAAAAGTAACAAGATTAAGATAATATCAACAACATAACAACATAACTACAGGTAAAGATGCACGCCTTTAATTTTTTTAAATCAATGCTTAAAAACAAAACAACCTTTTTGGGAAATTCTATTTCTAATATATGTTTTATTCAAATAGTGTAAGTTGGAACTATAAACTAATATTGATTCACTTAAGTATAAGTATGTTTTAAAATGATCTAAACTAGTCATAGAGTAAGGACCTATCGGAGGCAAACTCATTGTAACTTGATTCTAATTCCCAGTGCAAAAACATGTCCCATTTGTTGACGCAAAGAGTGATGTCCACTTGATAAAGAACGTTCTTAAAATTTTTTTTTTATATTTAATTTAGATATTCCTTTATTTAGCTATAGTTATTCAATATTATTAACAATTACTATTTAACGTGTTGTCTGACAAAAAGTAGTTAGCACAATCTGCCACTGGAATTGGTCTGCAAATATACGTACGCTTGCCACACAAAACCAATGAGTGATCTTTCTTTGAAACGTTTATGTAACTAGTTTTTTTTTCCCTGTTTTCTACAGGTTTCTTATATAGAGTTTCAGAATTTATACAACTCATAATCTTAAAAGCACATAGTTTATTGCTATGTATTTAGAGCTATACTAACCGGTTCCAGCTTAATGTCTGTACCTGAGTAATATAGATTAGAAATAAACTTGCATTGAAACACTTGGGAGTATGTTATTGCACAAAGCACCTCATAATAAAAATAGCATTAATAAGACAAGATTTTCAATATTTCGCTAATTATCTACTACTATCTACATAAAGCTAGACTTCCGACATCGACTTAAAAGTGTTCCAGGTTCTATTCCCTCCAGTTGGATAATATATTTTACACCCCTGATTTCTTTTCCTAGTTTATCTATGTTCATTGGTTTATATTTTGCATTCTATTTTACATTCCATTTTACGTTCTATTTTACATTCTATTTTCTCTATTCTTTATTCTTTATCGGCCACAAGCTTTTAATTCTGATTAAGCAGTAAGTATCTTATTTTCTAACCCTGCTATGCACGGTATAGCCCCTAGTGGCGGGAGATCCCCCAGCGACACACCTGATAGGTTAAAATTCTTAATGTCCAATGGAAAATTTTCATTTATACAAGTAGTTGGTGCTAAATCATTTGTTGCTTTGATAAAATTGGAGTCCAAGGTAAATATAGGCATTGAGGGCATGGGCATTGTAAGGTTAGGTAACGACATCTCACTATGATTGGATGGCAGGAAGCTGGGAATGGTGGGAAACTTTTCATTGTTGCTGTTACCCAATAGGATATCAGGGAATGTTTGATCCTGCGAGAGCAATTAATATTCGCGTTAAAAATATAATATCCCATTGGGTAATTTACTATACTTCAACTTACATCTTTAAAATAAAATTGTATGATATACTTACATTTTGAGTGCCCAATTGAATGCAAGGCACAGTGCCGTCGACAGAGCTGCCCAATAAGATTGCAGGAGGATCATGCACAGAATTATTACTAAATATAGATGGGGATAAACGAGGACTGGTGAAAGTGATGGGATCTAATGGGATATCCATACTCTGTGAATGAATTTTTGCAAGTAGCTCTAGTTTAGTAATAATGATTTACGGCTCTGCATATGTAATACAATGTACAATAGCTATCTTTAGCCTAATTATTAGTTTTTTATACTTAATTAATAGCATGTTATAATTTGTATTTTAAATATGCATCCTTGGTATTAATTCATAATCCTTCGTACTTAATTAGTGGCAAGTCATAAGTTGTATTTAAAACATTTCATTTAACAAAGGGTATATCCCACGGATTGTGGTTGGCCCTATTTATTCATCATTGTATTAAGAAACGGTAAAGCATTAGAATAGCTATAGTTTATATTTCATATCTCATTGATCAGCGTTCGTAAGATAAAAAAGTATAAAAGGTATACTTTAGAAAAAAATCAACTTATCTATTCGCCAATGATTGTCATTATATAAAATATTTAAAAAAGAAATTTAACAAATATAATATATACACGCATATTCTTACCACGCTAATATCTTTACAGACACTCCCACCTTTTTATTTGCCATGCCTTCATTGCCCTTATTTGGTGACTCTAATCCTATATTTGGAAATTCTAATGACGTAACGACATTAGGCCAAGGGCTCGTCTTACTTTTCTGCTTGAATTGGTTTGTAAATTGGGAGAATAATTTAACATATCCTTAATTTTATTTTTATAATGGTACATTAAGTATAACTTAATCGTAGTAGTATAAGTTGATTATATTATTTATATTTATGTTGGAAAAAGAATTATTAAATAACATGATTAGAAATGTGATTCCCATAGGAGCTTTTAAATAGAGGGTAGCATAGTCTGTATAATTGTAGGAGAATAATATTGCGGAACAATACCATATACATATTTTACCCCTTGAAATGCTATAGTTGCTTGCTATATCCACTCATACTGAAACATCCCTTGGTATATAAATATAATATAGTATGATATAATAAAATATGAAACAAAATCAAAAACTGAATTATTTAAATCGCATAAATTTTATAATAAAATTTCATTAGCTTAGAATCAAATACAATCATCTAGATGTTATTATTGGTACAATATAATAAAAAATTATTCATGCCAATCTTTGATCATGCATTCTAAAAGTAAATTTTCCTATCCAATCAAAATACCCATATGTCATTCAATCACAATACAGAATTTATAAATGTTACCATTATACCAACTATTGAATTTCATTAAAATGATGTAATGAACAGATGCGTTTTATCATCGTTATTAATCCAATGACATTTTACCTTATTTTTATTGGTTTTCTCTTTCCATAATTGGAAGTGGTCCCCCACCAGATCTGTAATTTCATTTGCTGATTGCTTTTCCTATTTACCCCAACTGGTTAACATGATTTTAAAATCTTAGTAATTGGCTTTTATGTTTTACTGTTATGCTTTTAAACCAACAGGATATAATAGGATACGGTATAGTTTACGATACTTTATAATAGAGTATATTATAATAGAATATGATAAATGATCTATTAAGATATGTTACTTGATGATGTAGTATTTAAGATAGTATAATGCGATATAGCATATAATATAGTACATAGTATAATATAGGAGATGGTATATAATACAGTATATGATATAGTACACAGTATAGTATAATAGGTGATAGTATTTAATACAGTATATGATATACTATACAGTATAGTATAATAGGAGATAGTATATAATACAATATATGATATAGCACATAGTATAGTATAATAAAAGATAGTATGTAATACAGTATATGATATACTACATAGTATAGTACAATAGAAGTTAGTATATAATACAGTATATGATATAGTACATAGTATTGTATAATAGGAGTTAGTATATGATATAGTATAATGTAGTGTAGTGTATGATATAATATAATGTGATACAAAATAATGTAATATAGTATATGACATATTAGAATATTATATATTATAGTGAAGTATAATCTGAAATATGGATATAGTATGTTAAAATAACTTATAATGTGATATAATAAGATATCGTACTGTATAGCAGGATATATAGCTATATTTATTTAATACTATTAGCAATTACTATTGATATTACCAATACTATTACTATTACTATTATTATTACTGTTACTCTAGTCCGAAGAATAGCTAGCACAATCTAAACCTGCCAATCAAAATTTCAGATTGGCGTCAAAGGCCAATCCAAGCCAATTGTATAATAGTAATGCCAACCAATGGCTATAAATAACCTGAACTATTAGTGGGTCATTTGATGCTGCTATTGTTGAGGTCCTATATTTACTATACCATACTTTATGGTATATTATATTATTTTAATGAAAATAATAGAAGAGCATATCATATATAAATGCTTATATATATATATGCCAGAGTTCATAATTTAGAAACTGTATTGTTAGTATTATATATAAAATATATTTACGTGCAATTTATCCACAATAATAACAAATAAAAAATTATAATATATCAATTAAAAACTCTTCGAAATAATTTTAGTAACCAATAGAAATAACAAACCAATAAATATTTGTAGTAAAAATATAAAAATAGAAAACTAATGAGATAATTTTAATAAACACTAAAATGAAAAAATCAATACAATACGAGTATACCATTTTAACTCTTTGCCCACCTCGAACAATGTTTATAACAAATAAACCAAAAACAAAAAATAAAATAAAATAAAAATAAACTTAATTTTTTAATAGAAATCAAAATTAACAAACCAATGCAATTCAAGTATACCTTTTTAACTTTCTGTCCACCTCTAACAATTTTTTTTTTCTTCTCTCCTCCTCTGTTGTTCTTTGTTTTTTTATTTTTTGTTTTCATTTCTTTTTTACAGTTAGGACGAGGGGTCCGCTGGGTTATAAATAATAAAATCATGTTAATATATGGGTATTATAGGTGGTGTCTTTAGAATAGGGGGTCAGGGGTAAGAATAGTGGATATAAAACCACCTATAACAAATATATATATTATATTATTATATGATAGTAATGATAATGTAATACTACTACTAATAATAATAATAATAATCATATTAGTGGTAAAACTCAAAGAATTTACCTTAAATATGTCTGGCCTGGTACTTCCATAGACTGCAATGATTGTACAAGAGGAATAAGGTTAAAAATAAAAATTAGATTTTATTATATATCCTTATGGGTTACACTAATTGTATGTATCATACAATGTTTCAATCTTCTACAAATTGCTAGTTAATCTAAATAGTTATCACCAGATAGAAGATATCTTAAAGATCTCGTGAATTTTGGTTGCAATATACACAACTAAGATAAGTTCAAATTTGTTTTATACATTATATCATGTACTTGCAATATAATACGTATAATAACTCTGGTTTAAATCAGTGTGATTGTAGCTGAGAACCATAGAGATATCATGTATTTGGTTTATCAAATATAGTGTAGAATATAAACTACATAATACGGTAAATAGAATTCAATACGACAAACATTAGTTTATATCGAATGATATATAATAAGATATATAGTGCAATACATAATTTAATGTGTAATAAAAGGTAATATATATATTATGATTATCATTACTATTATTATAATTACAGTATAAATAGTTTTTTTTTTAAACGCACCTTAAGTAGAAGTGCATAGGCATACATACACACACATAGAACATAGAAATCATATGTAGTCCTTACCTTCTCCATTCATTGGCTTAGTATTATTATTAATCTGATCTATGCTGACCTTACCCTGACCATTAGTATTTATTTCCATTGGTCCTAGGCATCTGAACCCAACCCCTTTCTCTTTCTGACCATATAAGGTTATTTCCTTACCAATAAATGACTTTATACCTTGTCCAGCGTGTGTTGTTGATTGGGTATTAGTATCAGTAGATACTAATGTGATTGGTTCATTTCCAAGATTAGGAGCTGTCATTGGCTGAAAGCTGTGATCAATAGATTCTATTGGTTGTTGACAGTCAATCATATTATTAAAGTAGTTTTGGAGAGGCATTAACCCTCCAATCCTATTCATTTGATCACATGGCTTAATTCCTATTGGCAAATAATCCATTCCCATATGCATACCTACTCCTACCGGATTCATATCCTGTGCTATCATAGCCATGGTGTTATTAGGATACTGTGATACTATTGGTACACATTGATTCATCATGTCACCCATTGCTCCACATGAGTTAGATATCATGGTGTTATTTGGTATAGTTTGCCTATTGTTAATCTGTGGGTTACATTGTCTATTCTGGTTGGTTCCTCCAGAAATATGACTATAACCCTGTAATCCTATAGGCCCATTATTCTGACTATTTACATTTATAAAATTGGATGGGATTATGTGGTTCCTTGCAGTATTCATGTTTGTCATAGTAGCATAATCTATACACATTCCTGATAGATTACCTCTGTGACTTGGGAGGCAAAACATTGGTGCCTGAGAAGACTGTGTGATCTTCAGTAAATGGGATTAGTATTTGTTAAAAATATTAATAATTCACAAGGAATCCTTATCAAGCTTAACCAGGACAAAACGTCTTTTCTTTTTTATAACAGGCAAAGATGATGACAATAAATAAAAAGAAAGAACTGTAAGAGTGCCGTGAAAACTTTGGTTCCAACAGAATCTAAATTTTCCACTGCACCTAGATAGATTTTTGCTACAATAACTATACATTTATTTACTTTGTTATGAAATAGAGAAACAATAATTTTTACTTAATTAATCCAGTAAGGAATTGTTAGCAATCATTCTTCCTATAGGTTAGTGACCTATATCTGAAAAAAAAAGCTATGCCATTCAGTTTTAATAGTTTTGTAATACTATAAAATATAATATAAAAGTGTGTAATATAACACAATGTAATACTCAATATTACTATACAAATCTCTTATTATCACTCTACATATCTCTAACATCCATATATATATATATTATGGGACACAAAAGGCAAAGGAGGGGCATAATTACCGAATTAAGTGGTATTCCCATTGAAGAAAAGTCAGGTGTGGGAAGGAGTTTGGGTTGAATTCGTGTACGTGTATGCTTAGCAGAATATGTTTTGGTACAATCATTACTTTTAATACCATTAAGGCTGAGTAGTTGCGGATCTCCCATGGCATGGTTTGCATTCATTGCTATCATCTCCATTGCATATATATATATAAACACTACTAAGGTTATATAAAATAGCTATATTATATTATTATTGTATTATATTTTATTATTATATTATTATCATATTAGTAGTTCTTAGCGTATTGTATTAAATAAATAGACATAAAAATATCGTTATGGTTATATTAAATCATATTGACTACTACTTATTATATCATGTTATATTATGTTACATAAATAGGAATATAAATTCTATAAAAATTTCAAGGAATAAATTCTAAGGGGTTACTACTCGACTGGCGAATGACAATAATAATAATAATAATACTCCACTAGACATGGGACAGAATAGCTCTGATCTACACTACTAATACTATTAGTTTCTAATACTACACAAATTATATATTGTTTCTAGAAGCATTTTATGATAAATGTCCTTCAATTATGTTTATGTTCAATTCTATTCAATTATGTCAAATTATATTAAATTATAAAATAATGCACAGTTTTCTTTTAGCCTTTTTTGATAGGTAGAAAGAAAGGGAGATGGAGATAGTAGAATGCTAAAGGGGATATATATGATCAAATACAAGGCAATATAGGAAAGTATCTAAAAATAGCATTAGAATTTGGCCCTCTAGATGTCTAGATTTGAAAGGCCAAATAAAATACAAGAATTATTCCTACTTATAATTGATTGATCACATATATCCCGAAGTACATTTATAATATATAATTATAATTAATCAGCAGATGCGTTTCCTTATAAGACTTTAAATCTATATATATATATATATATATATATATATTGTGAGGTACATTCCCGACTATTTTTGTCCTATCATAATATAGTTGTCATAGAAATTTTCTATTGCTTTAACTCTATATTAGTATCATATATTACTGTACTGGCGGAGGTTGTAAATGTTCAACCGTCTTCAGAATAGTTGCTTGTAAAATTGTAAATTACTTTTTTTACTACGGTTAGGATAGACAACATATATTCTAATCTAACATAATATAATATAACATAGCATATATGCTCAAAATAGTAGAAACTAGCATAATAATATATATAACATAAGTTTGAGCCAAAATAAATAAATACAATGTTTAATAGTATGTATGTATGAGCCTACTGTATACTATAATTAATATAGTATACATATATGATATTTAAGCTATTTCGCGTTCTCACAACACAAAAAATTCAATAAAAATTTCTTTCTGGGCGTTTAAATATATTATTAACTAACATGTAGGCCTGAAAATGCAAACGATGATATTATATATATATATATATAGGCTATGAACCCAATATTATGTCGAGTCAATAATTTTAAACGAAATATAGGTGTAAACAGAACATTCTAAACCAGATATTCGAGATTTCGTTGATCTTTCTAATAGCTATCGGTGATTAAACAATTTTCAAAAGATATAAGTTAGTCTGTTATTGGAATATTATAATGTTATAATTTTAAGGTAATTGGGATTTATAGAAAATTGCCTAATTCTTTTTAAAACCACGCAACCCATTTCAAGACTTAATTATTAGCCCCGGAAAAATTCTCGTAAGCTAACAAAGACCAATAAGAGATGAATATTTGACTCGTATTAGGCAACTGGGAAAGATCTAGTTTACACCTTTTAGGATGGTTGCCATAAGTAATTGGTCCTCGTTATAACCACAGACCACTAAACCGTCATCTACCACGAGTCTCAGCACAGCCATAATTAGTAACAAAATCGCTGTCATGGTAAAAACGATTAAACTCTATTTTGAAGAATATATATATAGGCATAATAATAATGGCAAAATAAAATAATAATTATATTTTAGCGTATGTTTATATTGAAAATTATACTCCATTAAGATATGTCTCCAAGAATAGTTAGCATTATAGGTTACTCCAATTTTTTAGTCAATATTTTGTAATAATTGCAAATGATTTTTACCAGATTTATAGCAACAGCATTGGCATAATTCGTCAGTAGGTTAAATATTTTTATCAGTTTATAAGCTAATCGAATTTGTTTTTATTCAATTACATTGAATTATCATCATGCTGCGCTATTTAACCAGAGCCTAACTAAATCGTGATTCGTTAGTTTAAATCTATGAGCGAATCATAGCACATGCCACAATAAATTCAAGATCTTTATATTACTTTTTATGACCGCCCCTATACAGCTAGATAATCGCACTTTTCTTATAATGCGAGAAATACAATAACAAAAATAATTAATTAATAATAAAAAATTAATAGTAAAGCATATTTTAATTTTTTATTTGTATTGTAAATAAAGACCATCTAATTCCAAAATAAATCGGTGGAATGTTTTCTAAGAGATTTTAACCGCGATGGTAGATGCTGCTATTATCTATTATTAACCTCCAATGGATAGTCAAATAATGTGAATTACCCCATATGGGGATCTCTCATAAATTTACATGTTTGCAACCAATCATATCGCTTGGTCAGTTACCGTATTATTCTAATCTGAGTTTGTAAATTGGTTTTGTAACTTTTATTCTTATATATGTAATGTACATTTGCATATAATGTGTTCATATACCTTTAGCATATGTTATGCAATGTCTTATTATGAAGCATAAAGTCTAGTTATATGTTATAGTCGCGACCTTACATATTATATTTATTTTTTTATTAGCTATAATTTTTTCTTTTGTTTTTCTTTCTTTATATTAGTTAAATGCTATTGCTGTTACAGTTATTATTACTATTACTATCACGAGTAGCTTATACCTCTACTCTACCATTAGCTGTTATTTTCCAGGTGTGCTATATTTCACACAAGCCTAATATATAGAGTATTATATATTTTTTTCTTTTCTTACAGCCCCTCTCTCTTTCCCTACCAACACATTATATTCAATAGTGTCAGGTAGACACGACTTACTTGCATAGTATATATATAATACATATACCATACAGATACATCTGTACATACATATATACACACATATATGCATATATTTGCATACACTAATACTACCTACATACACTATACACCGTATAGTATAAGTATATACACACAAGATGGGGTGTACTGTGTCTGTAGCAGACAAGGTTGCTTATGAAAACACCAAGATGTTAGACTCTCAGATCAAGACAGATAAGGAAATATTGAGGAATGATCTCAAATTGCTGCTATTAGGTACGGAACACTAATATATCTAGCACGAATTAAAGATTAATTAGATGAAGTTATTATTATTATTATTATTATTATTATTATTAGCCTCTACTAGTATATTTCCATCTCATTCCATATTTCAGTTTACACTAGTGGGAATATATACTCATTACTGAGTTTATGTTGATCAATCCTTTTGACTATATTCAATTATGATAGCCCCGAGGTGTAGCGTGTCTGATATTACCTAAACGTCCAACATTATATTTTATTTATTGTATCTTATTATATTGTACTATATTATAGTACATTGCATTATGTTATACTATATCATATCATATTCCATTTTATATAGCCACCTACACATACACACATATATATATATATATATACATATAAACTATATAATACGAACCCTTGATTTTATACTGACCAATCACATCGAAGAATTAAAACTAACCAGAGAAATACGCAGGGCCAAAAGAGTCTGGTAAAAGTACAGTTGTAAAGCAAATGAGAATTATACATGCATCTGGTTTCACTAAGGAGGAATACATGGCTCACCGCGAGATTATCTATTGTAATATTGTGATTTCTATGTTAGCTATGCTGAAGGCCTTGCCCAAGCTGAATATTGAATTGAGTGCAAATTTACAGGTAGGTGCGAATAGGGTGGTGGTGGTTGGGGTGGGGGGGGAGGTAGGCATATATTGTATGTGAGACATGTTTTATAATAATAGGGTCATGCTATGGTAACCATGTTAAAGCCCTACCTAAATTGGACATTATACTGTGGGAAGATATGCAGATAGGGATGGGGTGAATGTGTATGTATATATGTATATATGTGTGCATGCATGTATATATGTATGTACCTATCCTTCTATCTATGTAATAATGTAATATAATATATTGAAATATATTCTTATATACAAGCATACTAACGATACATAGTATAAATCACTACCCTTAGATAATGGTTCAGGTAGAAATAGTGTTGGGTAGAGGTAAAGACGTACGATAAGCATAAGATAAACATACATATAGCACAACACAGTTTGTTCTAATTACACCTACCTACCTACCTACCTACCTATTTGCCTATATATGTATATACTCTATAGTTGTACATACTATACATATTTTAATTCCTTAACTATCAAATCAACAGAAGTACAGTCAGTTAATTCTAGATCTTGAGGAGGAGGGGTATGAAGAGGACCCTTATATGAGCCCGCCAATAGCTGATGCTCTTACAGAATTGTGGGCATCCCAGCCAATCAAAGAGGCATATGGGAGGACCAAGGAATACCAATTGCAGGATAGCACTAAATAGTATGTGGTCGTTAAATTCTTTACATTTTAATACCCGTGATATTATATTGTTATATTTTATTATATCAACCTATATCATATCCTATCCTACCATATCTTACTATACTTTACTATACCCTATCCTAATATAGTAAGTATAGTAACATTAGTAACATACCTTACCCTACTCCAGTTATTTTAGTGCACTCAAGCGTATATTCTCTCCCGATTATCTACCTAATGCACAGGACGTGCTTCGATCGCGTGTGGAGACTACCGGTATAATAGAGACCCAGTTTATGTTTCGGGACAGCCGCTACAGGTATAGAATGTATACACCATATATAGGTATATACCATACATAGAGAATATACCATACATAAATAATTTACCATATATATATATATGCTATCATGCCTTACTATGCCTTAAAATACCAAGATTTGTTTTATTCGAGATATTGCTGATCAATCACATAGATTATTGGTGAATCATGGATTAATCTTTATTCGTTGAATCCAAAAAATACATTATAAAATATGCAATTAAAATCTCTTCCCACCTCCCCTTCCACCAAGGGAAAATATTAAATCATTTTAAATCTAACCACATAATATTATTGACAGGATGTTGGATGTGGGTGGCCAGCGGTCGGAGCGTAAAAAATGGATTCATTGCTTTGAGAATGTTGATGCCATTGTCTTCTGTGCACCCTTGGGCGACTATGACATGCCTATAGACAACGACAGGACCATGGTGCGTATCTATGACTGTTACTCTTTAAAACGTTTATAGTTATATTTATATCTTGCCTTTAAATTTTATATTGTTTTAATTTTTTTCGATGTTGATTGCCGAATAATCTATAGCTGCGGTTGAAATAGCTAGTGTATGTGCAATTCCATACTCCTATATATATGCATGCACACATACACATACATATATTTACAAGCCACTATACTAGATTATAGTGTGTAGTATCCTACATTGCATTATAGTATATTACAATACGAACGTATTGCCATACTATCATGTTCCTATCACACCGTACTAATACTTTATTATGTCTTTTTATTGGCGTATTCTTATACCACCATGCACAAATTCATAAATACATACATACATACATCTTTACTATCATACTATCATACTTTCATACATCATACATACTATTATACTACCATGCCATTATACTATTGTGCTCCGAGTAACCCCAACCAACATATATACACATATGCCCCTGTACCCCTACAGAATCGCTTGTACGAAGCCCTCAAAATGTTTGATAGCATCTGTAACAGCAAGTGGTTTCTCCATACATCTATTATTCTTTTCCTTAATAAAACCGATACTTTTAAAGAAAAACTGGACAAAACTCCACTATCCTTCTGCTTGCCACTCTATCAAGGTAGGTTCGTTGGGTTGTAGTATAGTGTATCATATATCATAGTGTATTATAGTATAGTATAGTATACTAACCCGATGAAAACAAAACAATGCACCCCAGGTCCTAACACCTATGAGGAGACCTGCCAATATATCAAAGTACGATTTGAAACACTTAATAGGACTCCTGAGAAGAAAATATTTACTCAGTTTACATGTGCAATCGATACAGATAACATTCGATCCGTGTTCGGTTTGGTTTGTGATATTATTATTCAGGAAAATCTTCAGAATTGTAGTTTAGTGTAGTGCGCAGGCCCAAGGGGTATGTTTGTATTTGTAGGTCCAGAAATATATATAATTTGTATGTGTTTGTGATTTTTTTCTATGGAATTTCTCGGCTATACATCTGGTCTAGAAGTTTTGCATCAAATCATTTTGTATACAAGACAAGGCGAAAGAGAAAGGGACATTATTTTATTTTCCGTTATGGTTATGCTTACCGACGTAGTACAATGATAGTTTATAAGAATGTGGTAGAGATTTCTATGTCATTAAATGTCAATTTTAGTATGTGTTTTTTTTTTGTTTAAAAAATTCAATTAGTAGTAGGTAGAATTGTAGACCTAGATGTAGATATCTATAAACCCAAATCCGAACTTCTTTTTCTTTTACTATTTTGTTCATGTATGAACATGTAAGAGCGATTTATCAAGTCTAAACTAATAATGAAATTGACACACTGATAATAATATAATATAATACCTTTTCCAGGTCACAAAACACACATGTTTAGACCTGGGCCAGCTAATATGTATATATATTTTTTGTATTTTTTATTTAATTTCATAGTAGATTCATATTAAAGCATATCTATACCTATATATATGTATATGTTTTTTATTTTTTTATGGTAAAAAATCGTTAACCAAAGATGAATAAAAAGGTTTGATCGTGGCTCAAGATAATAGGTAGATAAACGAACTAAAATAGGAATTCCTTCTTCAGTAATAGCTGAACATAATTGTAATAGTAGATTAAACCAATTAGCTATTATTAACGCTAGTACAAAAAACAATTGGAAATCCCGAGGAACTGTGGACTAGTCAACAGAACTCCCACAGATTCTTATATTTTACCATATAGATTTCAAGAAAATGCAGTGTAGCATTCTCAATCTTAGTGAAGCTTCTGTATAGTTTGTGTGCAGTTATAGATTAATGGGATTTCTAGTGTTAGATCAACCGACAAGGCAATACACGAGAAATGTTTTATAAAGACAAGATGACTGGAGTTTAGCTGGATTCCACATGGCTAGGTGTATTAGATGTGTGTTTTGAATAACCGGAAGAATAATAATGAAGTGAAAAGCTAGATACAAGTAACTAGGTTGTAGTATGAATGCATGCATACATACATCCATACACTGTGGTGGTGTAATCCTATATCATCATAGTTATATATTCAGTGTATTTTCACTCTAATCCACAATATATCATGCTATTGTGGTAAACGCATACAGTCATTGCTCCTTTGCATTGTAATTATCTCACTTAATTACGGCATTGCAAATACGTGACTTTGGATATGCATATATTATTTGTTACAAATAGATTTACGACAACATTTAGATAGTCAGACGCGTGAAGAATAAGCATTAACTAATCATATTACAGAACTAAACATACTAGATCGATTGTGATTGTATAAAGAATATATTAGTGGCTCTCGTAAAACTAAGTAAATAATTCAATGGTTCTAGATA